>SJYX01022835.1:0-23865 GCA_006410675.1 Oreotragus oreotragus | reverse complement strand
ATCAAATTGCCAACATAAACTGGATCATCAAAAAAGCAAGAGAGCTCCAGAAAAACATCTACTTCTGCTTTATTGACTACACCAAAGCCTTTGACTATATGGATCACAACAAACTGTGGAAAATTCTGAAAGATGGGAATACCAGACCACCTGACCTGCCTCCTGAGATATCTGTATGCAGGTCAAGAAGTAACAGTTAGAACTGGACAAGGAACAACAGACTGGTTCTAAATCGGGAAGGAGTATGTCAAGACTGTATGTTGTCACCTGGGTTATTTAACTTATATGCAGAGTATATCATGTGAAATGCTGGGCTGGATGAAGCACAAGCTGGAATCGAGATTGCTGGGAGAAATATCAATAACCTCAGATATACAGATGACACCATCCTTATTGCAGAAAACCAAGAACGAAAAAGCCTCATGATGAAAGTGAAAGAGGAAAGTGAAAAAGTTGGCTTAAAACTCAACATTCAGAAAACAAAGATCATGGCATCCAGTTCCATCACTTCATGGCAAATAGATGGGGAAACAATGGAAACAGTGAGAGACTTTATTTTGGGGGGCTCCAAAATCACTGCAGATGGTGACTGCAGCCATGAAATTAAAAGATGCGTGTTCCTTGGAAGAACATAACCCATAACCAATCTAGACAGTATTTTAAAAAGCAGAGACATTACTTTGTCAACAAAGGTCCATCTGGTCAAAGCTATGGTTTTTCCAGTAGTCATGTATGGATGTGAGAGTTGGATTGTAAAGTAAGCTCAGCACCGAAGAATTGATGCTTTTGAACTGTGGTGTTGGAGAAGACTCTTGTGAGTCCCTTGGACTGCAAGGAGATCCAACCAGTCAATCTTAAAGGAGATCAGTCCTGAATATTCTTTGAAAGGACTGATGCTGAAGCTGAAACTCAAATCCTTTGGCCACCTGATGCGAAGAACTGACTCATTTGAAAAGATCCTGATGCTGGGAAAGATTGAGGGCAGGAAGAGAAGGGGACGACAGAGGATGAGATGGTTGGATGGCATGACCAACTCGATGAACATAAGTTTGAGTAAGCTCCAGGAATCGGTGATGGACAGGGAAGCCTGGCGTGCTGTGATTCATGGGATCGCAAAGAGTCAGACACAACAGAGCGACTGAACTGAACTGATAACTACAGACTGGTAAATATTCACCTCTGAGTCTTTGGTGCCTAGAAATGTGTTTGGCATTCAGCAGATGTTAAGTCTATATTGAATGCATCATAATCTGAAAGATAATAAAAAGGTAGAACATAGTTTTTGGTAACAAATTAGATGTGATGGGGTGAAGGAGAGGGTTGGAGTGAAAACTGGTATCAGTACCAAATAAGGAAAATAGGAAGTGTGGGGAAAATTGTGACAATAGGTAATATTTAATGATTACTGTGTGCGGCCACTGTGTTAAATGCTTTGTATTCATCATCTCAGGTTTCCCTGGTGGCTCAGTGGTAAAGAATCTGCCTGCCAATGTAGGTTCGATCCCTGGGTTGGGAAGATACCCTGGAGAAGGAAATGGCAACCCACTCCAGTATTTTTGCCTGGGAAAGCCCATGGACAGAGGACCCTGGAGGACTACAGTCCTTGGGGTTTCAAAAGGGATGGACACAACTTGGCAACTAAACAAGAACAACAATCCATTATCTCACTGAATCCTAAGAAAAGCCTTATATTTCCTAAGAAAAGCCTTATATTTCTCTCATGCAAGGGAAGAAGAGCTAAGGACTTTCCCAAGGTCACTTAGCCATTAAGTATGGGAGCTGCAGTTGAAGCCAGTGTTCCAGACTCCATGTTCAGAGTATTCCAAGGTTATACTGCCTCTCCAAAGAGGGAAAGTTAACAAAATCAGTTTGGATATGTTGTGACTGAGATTGCTGATGGGCTATTCATGAGATCAAGTGGTCCAGTGGGTTGCTGGATGTCACAAGTCTGCAGCTTTGTCAAGAGGTCAGGGCTAGAGATATGGACTAGTTTTCTATGAGAGTGGCAACTGGAAGGTCAACATTCAACAATCATTCAACAAATATTTATTGAGCTTCCACATAAGCTCCAGGCACATGTTACATCAAACACTCACTTCAAACCCATTTGATTCACAGAATGCTTATCATGCGAAAGGACTGGGATCTTGTATTTTTAATTGCTGGTTATTTTCTTATTTTTGTGTCTAATAGTCTCCATTATACTGTAAGTATCTTAAAATACTAAATTTCTTTGTATTTCCCCTTGTTATAGGGCTTGAAGAATGTTTGTTGATTGAATGCTTGAGAAAACATTAGGAAATGAGCAGCCATTCACAAAGACTAGCCTGTCTCATAAAACCAAATGTAGACAGAGTCTACATTTCTGTTACCAGCTAAAACTCTACAAAAGCAGTCAAGTCTCAAATCAAATACAAGACTTTTCATCAATGTCATCAAGGTTAATTGTAGACATTGGAAAGTGGTAATTTGGAGCAGCAGGCTGGCTGCTAGAAGACCCATGCCAGGTGGTACTTCCCATGGCAAAGTCCAGACTCTGGCCCTCAGCCTTACTGGTCCAGGTTATACTGCCTCTCCAAAGAGGGAAAGTTAACAAAATCAGTTTGGGTATGTTGTGACTGAGGTTGCTGAAGGCTATTCATGAGATCAAGTGGTCCAGAACTGAGAGAACCTAGAGGGGTTTCTGCATGTTCACTAAGTCATAAAAAACTGAAGATTAAAACTAAAGTACCAGTTCATTAATATATGACCAGATATTTGCTGCCATCATCTTCTCCCTGTAGCCAAGTGATGTGCAGCCAAGTGACAGCCATCTCCCAAAGTGTGTAGCCAAGTGATGTGCAAAGCCAGACTCCTGGGAGACCATGTGGTAAGCCCAGAACCAGCACACGGGGCGTTAGTCACGAGATGAGGAGGTTTAACGGGCCCAGAGCCTGGTGCTGTTACAGAGGCAGCATGAAACAGGAGCAGAGCACCGACTTTGAAACCAGAGAACCAGATGTGTATAAGAGACAGCCAAGGGACTCACAAGAGTCTTCTCCAACACCTCAGTTCAAAAGCATAATTCTTCGGTGCTCAGCTTTCTTTACAATCCAACTCTCACATCCATACATGACCACTGGAAAAACCATAGCCTTGACTAGACGGACCTTTGTTGACAAAGTAATGTCTGTGCTTCTTGATATGCTGTCTAGGTTGGTCATAACTTTACTTCCAAGGAGTAAGCGTCTTTTAATTTCTTGGGAGAAGACAAAAATAAATGAAAACTATCTCATATTCTTGGATTAGACTCAAATTAAGCTATAAATTTAATGAAATTCCAATAAAAATACTTATAAGGTATCTATGGAACCAGGAAAATGTATTCTAAAATTCATCTGGGAGGGGAAAAAAATGTATAAAAGCATTCAAGAAAATTATGAGTAAGAAAAACCATGAGACAAAGGAAAAATGATAGTAAATGTAGTTTTGGGTCCCAGTCTGAATGAACTTGGGAGTTGGTGATGGACAGGGAGGCCTGGCGTGCTGCAATTCATGGGGTCGCAAAGAGTCAGACACGACTGAGCGACTGAATTGAATGTATAAAAAAACATTCTATAATGTTACAATAATGTAAACAGTTGCTTTGGTACAAAAATGGACCCAAAATTCAGGGATAAGGATAAATCCAGAACTAGACTCATGTACAACTTGACATTTCAAATCAGTTGGAAAGTAGTAGGCTAATTGTGTTGAGACAATTAGAAATTTTCTTAGGGAAAAACTAAAATTAAAATCCTTATTCACACTAATTGGCAAAAATCAGTTTTAATTGTATTAAGAATCTAAGTTGGATAATAAAACTAGGAAAGTATTGAGATGAAAAAGATTATATGTCTAAAATATTCTAGGAGTAAAACACAGACCCCAGAAGCCATAATAAAAGAGGTTGATGAATTTTACTACATATGAAAACCTTTTATAATATGTAAGACAGTGTAAATAAGGACAAACAATAGACTAAATATATATGTATATATTTGTAACCTATAACAGAGAAAGAACTAATATCACAATGTAATGATGCAAGTCTTCAAATCAATAAGAAAAAGATAACAACCTAATAGAGATCTTGGCAAATAACATTTATTGAAAGGCAACTCACAAAAGAAATACAAATGATCAATAAATATATTAAAGCATGCTCAAATTCACTAGTAACCACAGAAATACAAATCTATAAAATATAAACATTATTTTTTTATTCATTAAATTTGCAGAAATTGAAGGACTGATAATATCCAGTGTTGGAGAGATGTGGGAAGATGAGCACCCCCATTCACTGTCGGATGGTAGTCGTTTGGGAGGATAACTGAGCTACTCTAACAAAACTTTAAACTCTCATATCTTTTAACCCAGCACTTCCACTACTAGGAACTTACCTGCATGAATTATTGCACTTGTCCATAGTACTTATAATAGTAAAAAACAGGAAGCAACTGAAATGCTTCCAACAGACAAGTAACTAAATAACTCATAGTAGTTACAAAATATGGAATAGCATTTAGGAGTTAAAAAAAACAGGTAATTCTATTTTGTTTTGACATGGAAGAAATTTAAAGATACATCATTAAGCCAAAAATATGTTTATGATCTGATCCCATTTGTGTAAAAATCCAGATTTTTATCTACCATAAAATATATGGTATTTTATATAAAAAATATAAATTTTCACATGTATAAGTAGGAAAAGGTCTAGAAGACTACAAACTAATCTGTAGACAGTATTTACCTTTATGGTAAGGAGTAAGATTAAAGAAGTCAAGTAAAAGAGACTTTTACTTTATAATTAGTATTCCGTAATTTATTATTTTTATAACAAACAAGTTTTTCTGTTTTACCTGTAAATTTTCAAAATCAATCAAAAGAAAGAGAAAAAAAAATGTCCTGCAATATCTACAGTAAGAGGTGATATAGGCTTATGTGAAAGCTTTGGTTTTGAAAGGTGGAAGAAATATCTCTTTCAGGCTCTTTTGAATACACTTTATGCATTTCCATTACGCACAACCATAGGCCAACAACAAAGGCTGCAACCATATATATGTCTGCCTCCATAAACATGGAATTCCAGCTGAGCTATTTCAAAGTCTAAAAGACGATGCTATGAAAGTGCTGCACTCAATATGCCAGCAAATTTGGAAAACGCAGCAGTGGCCACAGGACTGGAAAAGGTCAGTTTTCATTCCAATCCCAAAGATTTTGGCAATGCCAAAAAATGTTCAAACTACTGCACAATTGCACTCATCTCACATGCTAGCAAGTCAATGCTCAAAATTCGCCAAGCCAGGCTTCAACAGTACGGGAACCGTGAACTTCCAGATGTTCAAGCTGGATTTAGAAAAGGCAGAGGAACCAGAGATCAAATTGCCAACATAAACTGGATCATCAAAAAAGCAAGAGAGCTCCAGAAAAACATCTACTTCTGCTTTATTGACTACACCAAAGCCTTTGACTATATGGATCACAACAAACTGTGGAAAATTCTGAAAGATGGGAATACCAGACCACCTGACCTGCCTCCTGAGATATCTGTATGCAGGTCAAGAAGTAACAGTTAGAACTGGACAAGGAACAACAGACTGGTTCTAAATTGGGAAGGAGTATGTCAAGACTGTATGTTGTCACCTGGGTTATTTAACTTATATGCAGAGTATATCATGTGAAATGCTGGGCTGGATGAAGCACAAGCTGGAATCGAGATTGCTGGGAGAAATATCAATAACCTCAGATATACAGATGACACCATCCTTATTGCAGAAAACCAAGAACGAAAAAGCCTCATGATGAAAGTGAAAGAGGAAAGTGAAAAAGTTGGCTTAAAACTCAACATTCAGAAAACAAAGATCATGGCATCCAGTTCCATCACTTCATGGCAAATAGATGGGGAAACAATGGAAACAGTGAGAGACTTTATTTTGGGGGGCTCCAAAATCACTGCAGATGGTGACTGCAGCCATGAAATTAAAAGATGCGTGTTCCTTGGAAGAACATAACCCATAACCAATCTAGACAGTATTTTAAAAAGCAGAGACATTACTTTGTCAACAAAGGTCCATCTGGTCAAAGCTATGGTTTTTCCAGTAGTCATGTATGGATGTGAGAGTTGGATTGTAAAGTAAGCTCAGCACCGAAGAATTGATGCTTTTGAACTGTGGTGTTGGAGAAGACTCTTGTGAGTCCCTTGGACTGCAAGGAGATCCAACCAGTCAATCTTAAAGGAGATCAGTCCTGAATATTCTTTGAAAGGACTGATGCTGAAGCTGAAACTCAAATCCTTTGGCCACCTGATGCGAAGAACTGACTCATTTGAAAAGATCCTGATGCTGGGAAAGATTGAGGGCAGGAAGAGAAGGGGACGACAGAGGATGAGATGGTTGGATGGCATGACCAACTCGATGAACATAAGTTTGAGTAAGCTCCAGGAATCGGTGATGGACAGGGAAGCCTGGCGTGCTGTGATTCATGGGATCGCAAAGAGTCAGACACAACAGAGCGACTGAACTGAACTGATAACTACAGACTGGTAAATATTCACCTCTGAGTCTTTGGTGCCTAGAAATGTGTTTGGCATTCAGCAGATGTTAAGTCTATATTGAATGCATCATAATCTGAAAGATAATAAAAAGGTAGAACATAGTTTTTGGTAACAAATTAGATGTGATGGGGTGAAGGAGAGGGTTGGAGTGAAAACTGGTATCAGTACCAAATAAGGAAAATAGGAAGTGTGGGGAGAATTGTGACAATAGGTAATATTTAATGATTACTGTGTGCGGCCACTGTGTTAAATGCTTTGTATTCATCATCTCAGGTTTCCCTGGTGGCTCAGTGGTAAAGAATCTGCCTGCCAATGTAGGTTCGATCCCTGGGTTGGGAAGATACCCTGGAGAAGGAAATGGCAACCCACTCCAGTATTTTTGCCTGGGAAAGCCCATGGACAGAGGACCCTGGAGGACTACAGTCCTTGGGGTTTCAAAAGGGATGGACACAACTTGGCAACTAAACAAGAACAACAATCCATTATCTCACTGAATCCTAAGAAAAGCCTTATATTTCCTAAGAAAAGCCTTATATTTCTCTCATGCAAGGGAAGAAGAGCTAAGGACTTTCCCAAGGTCACTTAGCCATTAAGTATGGGAGCTGCAGTTGAAGCCAGTGTTCCAGACTCCATGTTCAGAGTATTCCAAGGTTATACTGCCTCTCCAAAGAGGGAAAGTTAACAAAATCAGTTTGGATATGTTGTGACTGAGATTGCTGATGGGCTATTCATGAGATCAAGTGGTCCAGTGGGTTGCTGGATGTCACAAGTCTGCAGCTTTGTCAAGAGGTCAGGGCTAGAGATATGGACTAGTTTTCTATGAGAGTGGCATCTGGAAGGTCAACATTCAACAATCATTCAACAAATATTTATTGAGCTTCCACATAAGCTCCAGGCACATGTTACATCAAACACTCACTTCAAACCCATTTGATTCACAGAATGCTTATCATGCGAAAGGACTGGGATCTTGTATTTTTAATTGCTGGTTATTTTCTTATTTTTGTGTCTAATAGTCTCCATTATACTGTAAGTATCTTAAAATACTAAATTTCTTTGTATTTCCCCTTGTTATAGGGCTTGAAGAATGTTTGTTGATTGAATGCTTGAGAAAACATTAGGAAATGAGCAGCCATTCACAAAGACTAGCCTGTCTCATAAAACCAAAGGTAGACAGAGTCTACATTTCTGTTACCAGCTAAAACTCTACAAAAGCAGTCAAGTCTCAAATCAAATACAAGACTTTTCATCAATGTCATCAAGGTTAATTGTAGACATTGGAAAGTGGTAATTTGGAGCAGCAGGCTGGCTGCCAGAAGACCCATGCCAGGTGGTACTTCCCATGGCAAAGTCCAGACTCTGGCCCTCAGCCTTACTGGTCCAGGTTATACTGCCTCTCCAAAGAGGGAAAGTTAACAAAATCAGTTTGGGTATGTTGTGACTGAGGTTGCTGAAGGCTATTCATGAGATCAAGTGGTCCAGAACTGAGAGAACCTAGAGGGGTTTCTGCATGTTCACTAAGTCATAAAAAACTGAAGATTAAAACTAAAGTACCAGTTCATTAATATATGACCAGATATTTGCTGCCATCATCTTCTCCCTGTAGCCAAGTGATGTGCAGCCAAGTGACAGCCATCTCCCAAAGTGTGTAGCCAAGTGATGTGCAAAGCCAGACTCCTGGGAGACCATGTGGTAAGCCCAGAACCAGCACACGGGGCGTTAGTCACGAGATGAGGAGGTTTAACGGGCCCAGAGCCTGGTGCTGTTACAGAGGCAGCATGAAACAGGAGCAGAGCACCGACTTTGAAACCAGAGAACCCTGGACACACACAGAGCCCCTTACTTCCTAGCAGAGTGGCCACGGGCAAGTCATTCAATCTCTGCAACTTTCAGTTCTTTAAAGGTGAATGGTGGTACTGACATCATGGTCTTACTGTGAGGATTCAATGAGATAAAACATAAGATACTAGGCCAGCTCCTGTCGTGTGATAGGTGCTCAATAAATGGCAGCTGCATATCCATCTCCACGTGTTAGGGGTTAAGGGTTCAAGTCAGCCTTGTAGAATATGCTTTGCTCTGAACAAAACAGGGCAAGCAAGGCTGGGGTAGTGAAAGACCAGTAAGAAGGATGCTGCAGTCATCTAGAACACAGATACCAGTGGCTTAAAACAGGGATGCAGTCACAGAGAGGTGAGGAGCCAGAAGATAAATATATATATATGTTGCCGGGGGCCAGCGTGAGGAACTCCGCCCATGGCAAAGGTCATGAGGAAGGAAGCTTGGCATATGCAAGGGCGTGATCAAGCCTCAGGAAACCCCCTGTTCCCGAGCATCTACCCCCCAAACCAGAGTACTTTACGGAGGGCTCTCCCCTATAACCATTTCTCTTGGAGAAGGAGCTAACTTGCAGCTCCAGTTAATAAAAATTCCTGGGCGTGACAAGAGTGTTTCAACTTACGAACTCTGAGGGTTCTCTGGCCTCCCTGATCAGGTTCGTCCGGCCACATGTGATTGTTTACAGCCTCCCAACTGTGAGAGGCACGGGATGCTTTAAAACTTTCTAAATACAGACTCTTTTGAGAAGTTAGAAAATTATTAGTATAGTATAGTGGGTTGATTAGAAATTGTATTAGTGAAGGGTTTTTTCATTTGTCATGCCAATAATTACCGCTAATTCCCTGCCTTGGGTGTGACAAGGGTGTCTCAGGTCAAACCTCTCTGCTGATAGGCTAGCTTGTGTGACAACCTCTCAACCATAAACAGCACAGAGTTTGGAGTATTAGCATAGGGCTTTTCTCATTGTTGAGTCAATGATTGCCGCCAGGCCTCCATATCCTTAGGCACCTGGGAATATATTAATCAATATATTTGGAATATAGAAAAGGAAATACAGTAGTTTTTAAGGTTAGCAATACCAGACTTTTTGAGTTAATGAATTTTCTCTTTTGTTATAGACCACTGTACTTTGTTATAAATCACTGTGTCCTTGCTATGCAAAAATGTAACTTTATCACTATCTTAAGACTAAATAGATCGTAAAGGGAACATTGGTGAAAGGTTTTCACTTGTTGGGCTGATGTTTGCTGCTAAATCTCCATATTCCCTGCCCTTATAATGAATATAACTAGCATATAGGAGAAATAAGTATTAACCTTTAAGATTGATCATGTTAACCTTGGGTTAAATAAATTCCTTTCTTGATTGTAACTCACTACACCCTCACCCTATAGGAATGCAACTTTATTTGGAGGGTGGTGTCTGGTTTAAGAAAAAACACTCTTAGAAAAAATAAGTTTTTTGGTTATCAGAAAGAAAGGATCATAAAATGTCAGCAGGTCTCATGGCCAAAAGATGAGGTAAAACCCCTAAGACCTTTTTTTTATGTAAAGCACCTAATTTTGATAAAGGTCAGGACTGCTGACCCCTGCATGACTCTGTATTCATCACTATATGTAACAAAAGGTATATAAGAAAACCTGAAAAATAAAGAAATGGGATCAGTTCCTGGAAAGACTGACTCCCCCATGTCGTTCTTTCTTGCTCCCCGTTTCTCAGCTGAATTTCCATCTGAAGAATGGATGCTATTCCATGTAAACCAAGTTATTCAGCCTCTTTTTCTCCACTAATTTTCCTATCCGTTTCTAATCTCTCTATATATCTGTAATTAAATAAGTCTTTTCCAGGACGCTGATTCCGTCCCCACCTTCGAATCACCCTGGATTCACCGGGGCTAGACCCCGGCAATATATTACTATATACAGACTTGAAAGATATTTAGGAGATAGGCAGTATGCTGAGTGTTTTACATAATTATTTATAGTCCTGACAGGAACTTATAAAGTGGTCCATTCTTCAGATGGAAGTCGGAGATATTAAGCAACTAGCTGAGGATCACATGGCAATGACTGAAGTGCAATCTGAATTATTATTGGTGTGGTTCCAAAATCTCTCTTCTTCCTACAAATATACCACCTTGGTTCACAACCAAGATGTCAACCATGAGGAATATAGTAATTTCTTAGTATTGAAGTTCAGACAAATGATTGAGTTTTTAGAAAATGTAATTCGGAGCAGATCAAGGTCATCACTCTAAGAAATCATGTCACTTTTGCTCACTTGCGTTATGATACGCTTTCTGGAAGGTGGGAGAGAAAGAGTGGAAACACAGCTCATAGATCAGAAACTGTACATCATTGTAGGTTTGTCTGTGACGGAGTGTCAGGCACATGAACTTCATCCACTGTGTCATCTTGAAAATGGCTTTAGAAAGAAACAGCCATTCTTGTTGAGCAAAAAGAAGTCTTAGCTGGGCCATACAAGGTTTCATTGCAACAATGACAGCTTTTCAGACAAAAACATAAGTATTAATCAAAGGATAATCTCTTGACACTGTGTTCCTTAGATTTTCATCTTTCCAGCCACACTTGTATGCAAATTATAACCTACTTCACCAACTTAATTTTTTTTAATTTATTTTAATTGGAGGCTAATTACAATATTGTAGTGGTTTTTGCCATACATTGGCATGAATCAGCCATGGGTGTACGTGTCCCCCATCCTAAACCCCCCTCCCACCTCCCTTCCCATCCCATACCTCTGGGTCATCCCAGCGCACCAGCCCTGAGCGCCCTGTCTCATGCATTGAAACTGGACTGGCGATCTGTTTCACATATGAATAATATACATGTTTCAGTGTTATTCTCTCAGATCATCCCACCCTTGCCTTCTCCCACAAAGTCCAAAAGACTGTTCTACACATCTGTGTCTCTTTTGCTGTCTCCGCATATAGGGTTATTGTTACTGTCTTTCTAAATTCCATATATATGTGTTAGTATACTGTATTGGTATTTTTCTTTCTGGCTTATTTCACTCTGTATAATAGGCTCCAGTTTCATCCACCTCATTAGAAGTGATTCAAAGGCATTCTTTTTTAATAGCTGAGTAATATTCCATTGTGTATATGTACCACAGCTTACTTATCCATTCGTCTGCTGATGGACATCTAGGTTGCTTCCATGTCCTGGCTATTATACACAGTGCTATGATGAACACTGGGGTACACGTGTCTCTTTCAGTTCTGGTTTCCTCAGTGTGTATGCCCAGCAGTGGGATTGCTGGGTCATATGGCAGTTTTTTAAGGAATATTCACGCTTTCCTCCATAGTGGCTCTACTAGTTTGCATTCCCACCAACAGTGTAAGAGGGTTCCCTTTTCTCTACATCCTGTCCAGCATTTATTGTTTGTAGCAGCCATTCTGACCAGTGTGAGATGGTGCCTCATTGTGGTTTTGATTTGCATTTCTCTGAAAATGAGTGATGTTGAGCATCTTTTCATGTGTTTGTTAGTCATCTGTATGTCTTCTTTGGAGAAATGTCTATTTAGTTCTTTGGCCCATTTTTTGATTGGGTCATTTATTTTTCTGGAATTGAGCTGCAGGAGTCAGCAACTTAATTTTTTTAGATGAAGGACAGTATCACATAACAGATTCAAACTCCTTTTCCATATGAACCAACAACCTAGGCCTTTTCTACTTTTACAGCTTAAATTTTTAACTGAAGCATAACATTTTACATTTCTTCTTATAAAATTCTGCTTTGAATTAGTTTGAGATAATATTTTCATCTTCATCAGATGGATGTAAATCAGATTCATTTCTCTGCAAATTTAATACTCATGACATCTCTATTCCTACTTCAAATATTGCTTTAAAGCAATGGCTGTTTTCAGATGTTTTATAAATTGTTCATTCATTAGACAAGTGTCACTGCATGCCACCCAAGTGCCAGGCCCCTCAAGGAATTCACAATAAGGAAAACAGATTGACATGTACCTATAATAATTGTTGTAATATTAACAACAATTTGTACTATTTACCACCACCTGCTCTGTGCCAGACACTGTGCTAGGCCCTGAGAATGAAAAGAGAAATGAGAAATTTCTCTACATTCAGGGGTTTTCCATGCCTTCAAAGGGCTTATGGCTTATATAATCTGATAGGGGAGACAGGTATACAGACTCAACATAACGATAGAGTATGGTTAACCTGTATACTAAACTGTATGTATATTCTAGCCCTGCTAGAAAAAATAATAGTGTGTTGAGAAAGACAAGAGATTGAGAAGTTAATGAGAGATGAGAAGGTGAGCTGGAGGGGTTTCATAAAGGAAGTGACCTTTGAACTGAGTTTTAAAAACACATAGTTTTTCAAGACAGGAGTCTACTGTGTCCCTCTTTTTAAAATTATTTTTAATTAATTTATTTAACTGGAGATTACCTTACAATATTGTGATGGTTTTTGCCATACATCAACATGAATTGGCCACAGGTATACATGTGTTCCCCCCAATCCTGAACCCCCTCCCACCTCCCTCCCCACCCCATCCCCCTGGGCTGTCCCAGAACACTGGCTCTGGTGCCCTGCTTCATGCATCAAACTTGCACAGGTCATCTATTTTACATACAATGAGCTCACTCATTGGAAAAGACCCTGATGCTGGGAAAGATTGAGGGCAGGAGAAGGGGACGACAGAGGATGAGATGGTTGGATGGCATCACCGACTCGATGGACATGAGTTTGAGTGGACTCCAGGAGTTGGTGATGGACAGGGAGGCCTGGCGTGCTGCGATTCATGGGGATGCAAAGAGTCAGACACGACTGAGTGACTGAATTGAACTGAACTGAGTGTACGTTTCAATACATTCTCTCAAATCATCCCATCCTTGTCTTCTCCCACTGAGTCCAAAAGCCTGTGTCTCCTTTGCTGCCCTGAATGTAGGATCACTGGTACCATCTTTCTAAATTCCATATATACGAGTTGATATTACTGTGCCCCTCTTTGCTTGGCAAAGTAATAAAGCTATTCTTAAGTACTTCCCTCCCCACCCCCCCAAAAAAAGAGTATTTTCCAAATTAAGGGCAAAAGGAAGAAAAAGGTTAACTGGTAAAGACGAATGCACAACAATTTTATGCGTTCAAGGAACTGTAAGCAATTTGGTAGAGGTGGAGGTTACAGGAAAAAGGGAGGGAGGAGGGGTTAAGAGGAACTTGTAAGAGCTGAGATCTGTTGGGCAGCGGGCAGATGATGGAGGGCTTTCCATGTGGTGTTGCCTGTGAGGCCATGGGGGTCACCGAAGGGTTCCAGGCATGGGAGTTACAAGAACAGGGCTTGTCTTGAAACGGAACTCTGACAGAAATGAAGAGGATGGAGTTAGAGATAAGGAGAGCAGTTAGAATATACAGAATATATCTGTAGGTTGGGAGTTCCCTGGTGGTCCAGAGGTTAGGATTTTGGGCTTTTGCTGCCATGGCCAGGGTTCAATCCCTAGTCATGGAACTGAGATCCCACAGGCTGAGATCCACCTCCCCACACATATATAAATATATATATTTGTAGGAGATTCTTATATGGAAATTGAAAGAGAAATACTAAGTCTACGAGAAGAAATCAGGTTAAAGAAAACTCAACAGAAAAATGAGCAAAACTTTGAATAAGTACGTCACACACACAAAAAAATGCAATGGCCAATAAAGATATGAAAAGTTACTCTACCCAGTAACCAGGGAAATGTAAATAAGAACCACACCGAGTCATCATCATATATCAACAAGGCTGGTGTAAATGAAAAGGTCTCACAATACCAAACACTGGTGAGAATGTGGAAAAACAAAAATTCTTATGCACATGTTGGTAGTAGAATAAACTTGCAGAACCTCTTTGAAAAACAGTTCAATGTTAACTAATAAAATTGAAGAAGCTCTTATCTCAGAACCCAGCAATTTTACGTCCAGATTTCTACCCTAATGAAACTTATACCCTGTACACCAGGGCACTTAACAGTAGAAATATTAAAATATTTACAGTAGTACTTTTCATAAGAAGAAAAACGGGAAATATCTAAATGTATACCATCATTAAAATGGATACATAAATCAGGGTATATTCATACAATGGACTATAACATAGAAATAAAAATGAATGAATTCTAGCTACATGCAATAATATGGACAAATCCTATACTCTTAATAATGAACAGAGGAATCGAGACCCAATAGTACAAAACCACAATTTTACCCATCAGCTCAGTTCAGTCGCTCAGTCGTGTCTGAGTGACCCCATGGAATGCAGCACGCCAGGCTTCCCTGTCCATCACCAACTCCCAGAACTTGCTCAAACTCATGTCCATTGAGTCGGTGATGCCATCCAATCATCTCATCCTCTGTTATCCCCTTCTCCTCCTGCCTTCAATCTTTCCCAGCATCAGGCTCTTTTCCAAAGAGTGAGTTATTCGCATCAGGTGGCCAAAGTACTGGAGCTTCAGCTTCAACATCAATCCTTCCAATGAATATTCAGGACTGATTACCCTTAGGATGGACTGGTTGGATCTGCTTGCAGTCCAAGGGACTCTCAAGAGTCTTCTCCAACACCACACTTCAAAAGCATCAATTATTTGGCACTTAGCTTTCTTTATAGTCCAGTTCTCACATACATATATGACTACTGGAAAAACCATAGCTTTGACTAGATGGACCTTTGTTGGCAAAGTAATGTCTCTGCTTTTTAAAAAGCTGCCTAGGTTTGGGATAACTTTTCTTCCAAGGAGCAAGAGTCTTTTAATTTTATGGCTGCAGTCACCATCTGTAGTGATTTTGGAGCCCCCCAAAATAAAGTCTCTCATTGTTTCCATTGTTTCCCCATCTATTTGCCAAGAAGTGATGGGACAGGATGCCATGATCTTAGTTTTCTGAATGTTGAGTTTTAAGCCAACATTTTCACTCTCCTCTTTCACTTTCATCAGGAGGCTCTTTAGTTCTTCACTTTCTGCCATAAGGGTGGTGTCATCTGTATATCTGAGGTTATTGATATTTCTCCTGGCAATCTTGATTCCAGCTTGTGCCAGCTCAGTATTTCACATGGTGTACTCTGCAAATAAGTTAAATAAGCCAGGTGACAGCCTTGACATACTCCTTTCCCGATTTGGACCCAGTCTGTTGTTCCTTGTCCAGTTCTAACTGTTGCTTCTTGATCTGCATACAGATTTATCAGGAGAAAGGTCAGGTGGTCTGGTATTCCCATCTCTTTATGAATTTTACTTTGCCAACAAAGGTCCATCTAGTCAAAGCTATGGTTTTTCCACTAGTCATGTATGGATGTGAGAGTTGGACTATAAAGAAAGCTGAGCACCGAAGAATTGATCCTTTTGAACTGTGGTGTTGATGGCTCTTGACAGTCCCTTGGACTGCAAGGAAATCCAACCAGTCAATTCTAAAGGAAATCAGTCCTGAATATTCATTGGAAGGACTGATGCTGAAGCTGAAACTCAGCATTGGCCACCTGATGCGAAGAACTGACTCACTGGAAAACATCCTGATGCCTGGAAAGAATGAAGGTGGGAGGAGAAGGGGATGATGGAGGATGAGATAGTTGGATGACATCACGGACTCGATAGATGTGAGTCTGAGTAAACTCCAGGAGTGGGTGATGGACAGGGAGGCCTGATGTGTGCAATCCATGGGGTAGCAAAGAGCCAGACATGACTGAGTGACTGAACTGCATACAGTTAAAGGCTTTGGTGTAGTCAATAAAGCAGAAGTAGATGTTTTTCTGGAACTCTCTTGCTTTTTTTTTTTTTTGATTCCAAGACTTAGGGGTGGTAGAAGCGATGAAGGAGGAGGGATTAAATAAAATGGCGAGATAGACACAGAATCTTAAAAATCATTCAGAATTCAGGCAGTGACTTCAGACATGTTTTATTATAATCTTATACAGTCTACATAAATTTGAACTTGTATTTATTTGGGTTCAGTTATAACATAGCATAATAAAAATCAAAGCACTGGTCCTCTGAAATAAAGCAGGCAATCACCATTCAATAAACACACTTGATTTATTTTGTATAAAAGGGTTAAGTTTACAACTAAACTTTTATAAAAAGTTTAGCACGAATAAGTACATCGTTACACTTTGTATGCAGAAATGTACATTTCTGCCACTATACAAGAAAACTCTAATTGAAGAGTTCACAAGGTTTCACTCAGTATATATATATTTATATATAAATATATACATAGCATTCAGTAGGCTTGTGTCAAAAAGGTAATTTCTGACCAAAAGACTTCATTTAAGTAACTGAATACTGGATTCTTCTGGTATTCATGCTCCACCTTTGAAAAAAGTCAAAGTCTGCTTTAATTGGGCAATTCCTTGTGATTTTAATGTTTTCACTCCCATGGTGGAAATAGTATATAAAGAAAACCTTCCAGCTGCAGAAAGGGCATTTAAAAGTCTTTCATAAATAACTAATATCACAGTCCAGGTCAGAAAACACCCTGGGGAAGTTGATCATTCTTAAGTTTTCCTTCCATTTTTTTTTTAAAGGTCCATTTGATTTGCCCTCCTTGTGAAATGGTTGAAAAATAAGTTGAGCGTCTTAAAAGAGCCTGTGGATTTGTTGTTGTTGTGCAAATGGGAAAAAAAAGTCATGAACACCATTTATTCAGCCACAGAGTGCTTTGCTTGTCATTTGACATTAACTCAGAAGGGAATTCAGAAGCCTCAGAAGGGAATTCAGGACAGGGTGCTGATGTCGGTGTTGAGGGTGGTGAGCAGCGTCCTGGATGCCTGGCTCTGTCTGGGTCTCTGGTGGTGCAGGCTAACGATGGTGGGGTGCGAGTCCAGCACAATCTGCAAGTCCAAGATGTAGTCGCTGACATGGTGCAGGATTTCCATCTTGCTCACCTTCTTGTTTTGCAGGATGCTGGGCACCAGCCAGCTCCTTGAGCTCGGATTAGCAGTCGTTCATGTTGTACAGCAGGCTCATCGGGTCGTCCACCGGGGTTTTGCTCTGGGAGATGCCCAGGCTGTGGTCTGAAAGGCTGTTTTTCCTAACGGACCTCACTGGACTGAAGGCTTTCATGCTGACCGTGGGGAAAGGAAGCGAAGCGATTGGGAGGAGGGAAGCAGGCTGCCCCGAAGCTCAGGCCGCCGCCACTGCTACCACCACTGCCTGTGAAGCTCGCTGCACCCGGCACCATACTAGGCTCAGAATCTCTCTTGCTTTTTTGATGATCCAATGGATGTTGGCAATCTGATCTCTGGTTCCTCTGCCTTTTCTAAAACCAGCCTAAACATCTGGAAGTTCTCAGTTCATATACTGCTGGAGCCTGGCTTGGAGAATTTTGAGCATTGATTTGCTAGCATGTGAGATGTATGCAATTGTGTGGTAGTCTGAACGTTCTTTGGGATTGCCTTTCCTTGGGATTGGAATGAAAACTGACCTTTTCCAGTCCTGTGGCCACTGCTGAGTTTTCCAAATTTGCTGGCATATTGAGTGCACCACTTTCACAGAATCATCTTTCAGGATTTGAAATAGCTCAACAGGAATTCCATCACCTGCACTAGCTTTGTTTATAGTGATGCTTTCTAAGGCCCACTTGACTTTGCCTTCCAGGATGTCTGGCTCTAGGTGAGTGATCACACCATCGTGATTATCTGGGTCATGAAAATCTCTTTTGTATAGTTCTTCTGTGTAGTTTTGCCACCTCTTCTTAATATCTTCTGCTTCTGTTAGGACCATACCATTTCTGTCCTTTATCGAGCCCATATTTGCATGAAATGTTCCCTTGGTATCTCTAATTTTCTTGAAGAGATCTCTAGTCTTTCCCATTCTCCTGGCTATTATAAAGAGTCCTGCAATGAATATTGGGGTGCACGTGTCTCTTTCAATTCTGGTTTCCTCGGTGTGTATGCCCAGCAATGGAAATCTCCATACTGTTCTCCATAGTGGCTGTACTAGTTTGCACTCCCACCAACAGTGTAAGAGGTTCTTAACCACTGTTAAGAATACTACCAAAAAAACCAGTATTACAAAAACATGATGTAATAATATTACAGAAACANCCAGTACTCTTGCCTGGAAAATCCAATGGACGGAGTAGCCTGGTTGGCTGCAGTCCATGGGGTCGCTAACAGTCAGACAGACTGAGCGACTTCACTTTCACTTTTCTCTTTCATGCATTGGAGAAGGAAATGGCAACCCACTCCAGTATTCTTGCCTGGAGAATCCCAGGGATGGGGGAGCCTGGTGGGCTGCCGTCTATGGGGTCACACAGAGTCGGACACGACTGAAGTGACTTAGCAGCAGCAGCAGGTCTTGTGGGTCTTCATAGAACTGTTCAACTGCAGCTTCTTCAGCATTACTGGTCGGGGCATAGACTGGGATTACTGAGATAATGAATGGTTTGCCTTGGAAACGAATGGAGATAATTCTGTCATTTTTGAGACTGCACCCAAGTACTGCATTTTGGATTCTTTTGTTGACTATGAGGGCTACTCCATTTCTTCTAAGGAATTCTTGTCCACTTTAGTAGATAAAACAGTCATCTGAGTTAAATTCACCCATTCCAGTCTATTTTAGTTCACTGATTCCTAAAATCTCAGCGTTCACTCTTTCCATCTCCTGTTTGACCACTTCCAATTTACCTTGATTCATGGACCTAACATACAAGGTTCCTAAATAATATTGTTCTTTACAGCGTCAGACTTTACTACTATCACCAGTCACATCCAGAACTGGGTGTTGTTTTCACTTTGGCAAAAATTTTACCCATATAAATATCCAAAAGCACTAATTGTTTAGGGATAGAGATATATGTAATAAAATTATAAAGAAAAACTGAAAGGAACCATTATAAAAGTCAAGGGAGGAACTTCCCTGATGGTCCAGTGACTAAGACTCTGAGATCTCAATGAAGGGGGCTTGGGTTCAACCCCTGGTCAGGGAACTGGATCCCACGTGCCGCAACTAAGAGTTCACATGCTGCAACTAAGCATCGCGCATGCCGCAACGAAGACGGAGGATCCCGAGTGCCACAACAAGACCTGGTGCAGCCAAATAAATGAGTTAGGGAAGAATGAAGAGAGTGAGTATCCAGGTAAGGGAGGGGTGGGTTGTGATCAAGGTGAAGGATACAAGGACTTCTAGGATGCTGGAAATGTTCTGTTTCTTGGGCTGGCTGCGGTTTCACTGAGTGTTCAATTATTTGTTTAACTGTACCCATATGTTTTGTGAACCTTTCTCTAGGGAAGCTATATTTCACAAAATAAAAGAAAAAGTAATGCACTTTTAGGAAAAAACCAAGAGGCACATTTACAATAGTATACTGCTAGATGCATTTATAAGTGAAAAGCTATTTTTGTTGAGAATTAAAAATCAGAAAAGGCTTCACAGAGAAGATACCTGTGAATTAAAACATAAAGGATTCCCTGCTTTCCAACCTGGGTCCTGCAAAGAAGCCTGGAGTGAATGAGGACTGTTCTGGCATCAGTGAGGTAGTGATCACAGACTAAACCATTAACAATTACAGGCACATCAAAAATGACAGAATGATTTTGGTTCATTTCCAAGGCAAACCATTCAACATCACAGTAATCCAAGTCTATGCCCCAACCACTGATGCCAAAGAAGCTGAAGTTGACCAGTTCTATGAAGACCGATAAGACTTCCTAGAACTAACACCACAAAAAGGTGTCCTATTCATCCAGGGGACTGGAATGCAAAAGTAGGAAATCAAGAGATACCTGGAGTAATAGGCAAGTTTGGCCTGAGAGAACAAAATGAAGCAGGGGAAAAGCTATCAGAGTTTTACCAAGAGAATACATTGGTCGTAGCTAACACATTTTTCCAACAACACAAGAGAAGACTCTACACGTGGACATCACCAGATGGTCAATACCAAAATCAGACTGATTACATTCTTTGCAGCCAAAGATAGAGAAGCTCTATACAGTCAGCAAAAGCAAGACCTGGAGCCAGCTGTGGATCAGATCATGAGCTCCTTATTATAAAATTCAGCGTGCATCACTGACTCAATGGACATTAACTGGGGCAAACTCCAGGAGATAGTAAGGGACAGGGAGGTCTGGTGTGCTATACTCCATGGGGTCACAAAGAGTCAGACATGACTTAGCAATTGAACGACCACAACCACCATGGTGTAGATTTCAAGAAGTGTACCCTTCAGGCACTCAGATCTGGAAATTTGCCATGAAAAAAAAACAAAACAATTCCAGATGAGTGCATTGATACCAGGCTCAATAAATTTGTCTGGGCCAAAGGAATAAGGAATGCTCTATACTGAAGCCAGACACGGCTGAGTGACTTCACTTTCACTTTTCACTTTCATGCATTGGAGAAGGAAATGGCAACCCACTCACTCCAGTGTTCTTGCCTGGAGAATCCCAGGGATGGGGGAGCCTGGTGGGCTGCCGTCTATGGGGTCACACAGAGTCGGACACGACTGAAGCGACTTAGCAGCAGCAGCATACTGAAACCATTCAGGTGTGGTTGTCTAGAAAACATACTGAGAATGAAGTTTACCAAATAAACTGTGTATGCCAGATACCTATGCACCTGTCACTGCTTTAAAAAATCTGCAGTCAATATTGGTGAGAACTGATGACTGATTGTGAAATCAAGTTATAAAACTGAAAAAAAGGATTCCTTGACCTAATTCCTGTGAACTATACCATGTACTTATCTTAAAATACTTGCTAAAATGTAACATATTTGACTACTTATATATCTATGTTCACAACTGTAAGTTTCTTGTGAATCCCAGGGATGGGGGAGCCTGGTGGGCTGCCGTCTATGGGGTCACACAGAGTCGGACACGACTGAAGCGACTTAGCAGCAGCAGCATACTGAAACCATTCAGGTGTGGTTGTCTAGAAAACATACTGAGAATGAAGTTTACCAAATAAACTGTGTATGCCAGATACCTATGCACCTGTCACTGCTTTAAAAAATCTGCAGTCAATATTGGTGAGAACTGATGACTGATTGTGAAATCAAGTTATAAAACTGAAAAAAAGGATTCCTTGACCTAATTCCTGTGAACTATACCATGTACTTATCTTAAAATACTTGCTAAAATGTAACATATTTGACTACTTATATATCTATGTTCACAACTGTAAGTTTCTTGAAGAAAGAAGCTGAATCTTGTTTAATTGGATTATTATGACCTACCAGTTCACAATGTATAGTAGTTAGGGGTGTGTGTGTGTGTGTGTGTGTGTGTGTGTGTGTGTGTTCAGTCGCTCAGTTGTGTCTGATTCTTTGCGACCCTGTGAACTGTAGCCCGTCAGGCTCTTCTGTCCATGGGATTTCCCAGGCAAGAATACTGGAATGGGTGGCCATTTCCTCCTCCAGAGGATCATCCTGACCCAGGGGTCAAACACACGTCTCCTCCATCTCCGCAGCAGGTGGATTCTTTACTGCTGCGCCATTAGGGATGTCCCTATAATAGGTGCTGCTGCTGCTGCTAAGTCGCTTCAGTCGTGTCCGACTCTGTGTGACCCCACAGACGGCAGCCCACCAGGCTCCCCCATCCCTGGGATTCTCCAGGCAAGAATACTGGAGTGAGTTGCCATTTCCTTCTCCGATACATGAAAGTGAAAAGTCCAAGGAAAGTCACTCAGTCGTGTCTGACTCCCAGCGACCCCATGGACTGCAGCCCACCAGGCTCCTCCGTCCATGGGATTTTCCAGGCAAGAGTACTGGAGTGGGGTGCCATCGCCTTCTCCGATAATAGGCACAGGACAGTACTCCATAAATTTGTGGAATGAAGAAATGCTGCTTGCTCCTCTTATAATCGTGTCTAGAGTAGTCTATGCATTATATTCAGTGCAGATCATAAACCTTCTCCATGTATTAAGCTTCCAGCTGCTACTCTGTCCTTTCCTCCACAGATCTCTAATTCCTACTTTAAATGTAGAGGCCACTAGAATCTTCCTCCCTATCAATTAAAATTATTTTTTTAAGTATCAAATTTATTTCAATATCTAGTTTTATTTTTAAATTAAAGCTACTGGACAATTTTTTGCAATTTAAAATTCACTATTAGAGGTGAGGAAAACATTAATAAGCTATTCATTATTGACAACAAATAAAATTATCAACCATGCATTTTAAAAAGCCATGTTTAAGAGTTAAAAGTTCCAATTATACAATTTAACTGAAGGAAATAGTCTTTACCTCTTTATTTCTAATTATAACATTCTCATTTTGACATACCCTTCTTAGAATAACTGCCCATCTCCAAGGCTAATCCTTTATCTATCACCTTGACCGTATCTCTTGTACTTCTTCCTCAGATTTGCATCCTTCATTATTCCTGTTCTGAATGATTATACATTTAATCTTTCCCTCATTCATAATCAAACCAGCTCAGACGATGGGAAGGTACCATGTTCACCCTGGAAAATACTAGATGCTATACTTAGGGAAACAGACTAATCTAGAATTCACATACTGATGGTAATTCTCTTTAATATCCTGTCATGCATGACTTTCACAGGCTCAGAAAATCCCTGGAGTTGTGATAGCTGACTAAAAGCCTTGGTCTCCATGGCTGCTTAGGGCTGGGGCAGCCATAGCCTAACACATCTTTCAACTGCTGGATGAGATGGAATTGTACTAGGGAAAGGACTTCCCATTTAAAAAAGGGGGACCAGCACTCTTTCTTTCTAAAGATAGAACCTTGGAAGTGGCCACCACAATAGGCTCTAGGGCAGGGGATGAATCAAGTCACACATGATGCTATATAGATGCTATATAGGGCTTCAGATGTGATGCTCCAAGTGGGCTGCCCTCCTTGGCAATACAGTCGTGGGTCTGAGGGTCAGGCCCTGGGGAGAGCTCCCCCTTGAATGTGGCTAATGTCAACGCTTCTCAGGAACCTAAAGGAGGTTTCCTTTCAGACTCTGAGAACAGGAGGCCAAGACTCCAGAAAACACTCTGCCTCTAAGCTCTCTCTTACACTTACTTTAAGGTGGGGTCCCAAGCTCACCCATGATTAACACTCCCTCAACAGAAGAAGGACCATGTTGAAAAGGAGTCTAAGTCAGAATCCCTTGTACCTTGATAGAAGAGAGAATTTGGCAGAGACATCTGCAATCTGTTGCAGAGATACAGAAAAAGAGCATGAGTTTTTGGCATCAGTACAAGTCTGGCTTTGAATCCCAGCTCTGCCACTAACTAGCTGTGTATTGGTCAGTGTCTTAAAAACTCTGAGTCCGTAAAATGGAGATATATCTACCTGAAGGGTTGTTAAGGGACTAGATCTGATAGACAGCATGCCTGATGAACTATGGACGGAGGTTTGTGACACTGTACAGGAGACAGGGATCAAGACCATCTCCAAGAAAAAGAAATGCAAAAAAGCAAAATGGCTGTCTGAGGAGGCCTTACAAATAGCTGTGAAAAGAAGAGAAGTGAAAAGCAGAGGAGAA
>SJYX01022834.1:0-42042 GCA_006410675.1 Oreotragus oreotragus | reverse complement strand
TCAGGATTTGAAATAGCTCAACTGGAATTCCATCACCTCCACTAGCTTTGTTCATAGTGATGCTTTCTAAGGCCCACTTGACTTCACATTCCAGGATGTCTGGCTCTAGGTGAGTGATCACACCATGGTGATTATCTGGGTCGTGAAGCTCTTTTTTATACAGTTCTTCTGTGTATTCTTGCCACCTCTTAATATTTTCTGCTTCTGTTAGGTCCATACCATTTCTGTCCTTTATTGAGCTCATCTTTGCATGAAATGTTCCCTTGGTATCTCTAATTTTCTTGAAGAGATCTCTAGTCTTTCCCATTCTGTTGTTTTCCTCTATTTTTTTGCATTGATTGCTGTGGAAGGCTTTCTTATCTCTCCTTGCTATTCTTTGGAACTCTGCATTCAGATGCTTATATCTTTCCTTTTCTCCTTTGCTTTTCACTTCTCTTCTTTTCACAGCTATTTGTAAGGCCTCCTCAGACAGCCATTTTGCTTTTTTGCATTTCTTTTCCATGGAGGATGCTGGATCCCACCAAAAAATTAGATATCCCACGTCCAAACACAAAGCAGCAGCCACAGTGAGAGGGTAGGAGGGGCACAAGCGCGATAAGCTCACATTCCGTACCCACTGGGTGCTATGGAAACACACTGGAGAGCAAAACTACTGAAGAAGTTCTCCCCTCGTTGTGAAGCTTCTGAACCGCATGTCGGGCTTCCCAGCCTGGGGATCCAACAGAGGGATGGGAATTCCCAGGGAATCTGGCCTTGCAGGTATCAACTACAAACTGACACTTACCAAGAGCATTGCCAACAAAGGCATCTGTCATCTGCCTCTATGGAGATTGAAGCCCACCTGCTGTAGCTGTTGACCTTCACCAACCCCTGAGGGAGTTCAGGGTGGAGTGAGGCACTCTGTGCTCCAGGGAATCTGGTGGGACTGGTCTTTAGATAGTTGGATGTTTTTAGGAACAGATCTTATGATCTCAATCCTTGCATCTCCTCATATCTAGAGAAGCGCTAAATCCCTTCAGGTGCCATCAGATCCTCATGACTGACAAAAACCTTTTGTAAAATGAGTGCTTCATGGTATGGAACTCCCCCTCCACCAAACCTTATACATTGCCCTTCCCCCCCTGCTGCTGTGGAGCAGGCTCTCAGCACCACCTGAGATGCTGCCTCCCAGGCTGCAGTCCTCATTCTGCCCCAAATAAAACGTAACTCATAACTCTCACGTTCTACATCTTTATTTTAGTTGACACAGGCCAGTGGGCCAGTGGGATTTGATTACAGGACTTCCACAGGACTAGGAGAAACAGAGATCCTATCCTTGGGGGGTACAAACAAAATCTTGCATGCACCAAGATCCAGAGGAAAGGAGCAGTGACCCCACAGGAGACTGAACCAAAACTACCTGCTAATGTTGGAGGGCCTCCTGGGTCGACAGGGGCTCACCCCAGGGACAGGGGCACTGGCAGCAGCAGGCTGGGAAGGTCCCCTTTGGAGTTCACCACTAACCCTACCATAAAGCAGACCCCAGGGGCTGGATTGCCTCAGGCCAAACAGCTACCAGGGAGGGAGTGGAACCCTACCCATCAGCAGATAACTGAATTAAAGCCTTACTGAGCAAGGCCCTACCCACCAGAGCAAGATCCAGTTTTTCCCATAGCCAGTCACCCCCATCTGGAAGCTTACACAAGCCTTTTAGCCTCATTGATCAGAGGGTAGAGAGAAGAAAAAAGAAGAACCACAATCCCACAGCAGCTAAAACAAAAACCATATTACAGAAAGTTAATCACAATGAAAAAGCACAGTTATGTTCCAGATGAAGGGACAAGATAAAACCCCAGAAAAACAACTAAGTGAAGTGGAGATAAGCAACCTTCCACACTACCCTGGTGGCTCAGATGGTAAAGCATCTACCTACAGTGGGGGAGACCCGGGTTCAATTCCTGGGTCAGGAAGCTCTCCAGGAGATGGGAATGGCAACCCACTCCAGTATTCTTGCCCTGCCCCCCCAAAAAGGAGCTCAAAGAAATACTTTTGGAGAAGGAAATGGCAACCCACTCCACTATTCTTGCCTGGAGAATTCTGTGGACGGAGGAGCCTGGTAGGCTACAGTCCACTGGGTTGCAAAGAGTCAGACATGACTGAGCAACGTCACTTTGCTTCAGTGAAGATGATCAGGGATCTAGGGAAAACAGTGGAGCAGATGAAAGAAATGTTTACCAAAGAGCTATAAGAACTAAAGAACAAGCAAGCAGAGATGAATAATGCCCTAGAAGGGATCAACAGCATGAGTGAGAGTAATGCACTAGAAGGGATCACCAGCATGAGTGAGAGTAGTGAGGCAGAAGAACCAAAGACCAAATTGCCAACATCTGTTGGATCAGAGAAAAAGCAAGAGAGTTCCAGAAAAACATCTACTTCTGCTTCATTGACTTTGCTAAAGCCTTTGACTGTGTGGATCACAGCAAAGTGTGGAAAATTCCTAAAGACATGGGAATACCAGACCACCTTACTTTCTTACCTGTCTCCTGAGAAACCTGTACATGGACCAAGAAGCAACAGTCAGAACTGGACACAGAACAAACTGGTTCAAAGCTGGGGGAGGAGTACATCGAGGCTGTATATTGTCACTCTGCTTATATAACTAACATACAGAGTACACACGGGCTGGATAAATCACAAGCTGGAATCAAGACTGCCAGGAGAAATATCAATAACCTCAGATATGCAGACGACACCACCCTTATGGCAGAAAGCAAAGAGGAACTAAAGAGCCTCTTGATGAAAGTGAAAGAGGAGAGTGAAAAAGTTGGCTTAAAACTCAACATTCAGAAAATGAAGATCGTGGCATCTGGTCCCATCACTTCATGGCAAATAGATGGAGAAACAGTGAAAACAGTGACAGACTTTATTTTCTTGGGCTCCAAAATCACTGTAGATGGTGACTGCAGCCATGAAATTAAAGGATGCTTGCTCCTTGGAAGGAAAGCAATGACAAACCTAGACAGTGTATTAAAAAGCAGAGACATTACTTTGCCGACAAAGGTCCATCTAGTCAAAGCTATGGTTTTTCCAGTGGTCATGTATGGATGTGAGAGCTGGACCATAAAAAAAGCTGAGTGCCGAAGAATTGATGCTTTTGAGCTGTGGTGCTGGAGAAGACTCTCGAGAGTCCGCTGGACAGCAAGGAGATCCATCCAGTCAATCCTAAAGGGGATCAACCCTGAATAGTCAATGGAAAGATTGCTGCTGAAGCTCCAATACTTTGGCCACCTGATGTGAAGAGCTGACTGACTGGAAAAGACCCTCATGCTGGGAAAGACTAAGAGCAGGAGGAGAAGGGGATGATGGAGGATGAGATGCTTAGATGGCATCACCTATTCAATGGACAGGAGTTTGAGCAAACTTTGGGGGATGGTGAAGGACAGAAAAGCCTGGCATGCTACAGTCCATGGGGTCGCAAAGAGTCAGACACAGCTGAGCAACTGACAACAACAAGAATAGATAAATGACCTACAGGACAGAATGTTAGAAATCACTGCAGAACAGAATATAGAAAAAACAATGAAAAGAAATGAAGACAGCCTAAGAGACCTCTGGGACAACATTAGGTGCACCAACATTTGCATTACAGGAGTCCCAGAAGGAGGAGAGAGAGAGAAAGGACATGAAAATATTTGAAGAGATAAAAGATGAAAACTTTCCTAATATGGAAAAGGAAATAGTCAACCACGTCCAGAAAGCAGAGTCCCAGGTGGGGTAAACCCGAGGAGGAACACATCAAGCTGACAAAAATTGAAGACAAAGAAAAATATTAAAAGCAACAAGGGGGAAATGATAAACAACATATAAGGAAGCTTCCATCAGGCTATCAGCTGATTTCTCAACAGAAACTCTACAAGCCAGAAGGGAACGGCATAGGATATTTAAAATAATGAAAAGGAAGAATTTACAGCCAAGAATGAAGTGAAATGAAAGTCGCTGAGTCATGTCCGACTCTCTGCGATCCCATGGAATTCCCCAGGCCCAGAATACTGGAGAAGGTAGCCTTTCCCTTCTTCAGGGGATCTTCCCAACCCAGGGATCAAACCCAGGCAGATCCCTTACCAACTGAGACATCAGAGAAGCCCTTTAACCAAGAATACTACACAGCAGAACTCCGATTCGGATTTGACGGGGAAATCAAAAGCTTTCCACACAAGCAAGAGAATTCAGCACCACCAAACCAGCTTTACAACAAATGCTAAAGGAGCTTTTCTAAACAGGAAACAGAAGAGAAGGAAAAGACCTACAAAAAATAAATCCGAAACAATTAAAATGGTAATAGGACCATACGTACTGATAATTACCTTAAATGTAAGTGGATCAAATACACCAATGAAAAGACAGAGGCTAGCTGAGCAGTCTGATCAAAATATGTTCTCGTATACACTTCCACTTACCACATCACTGCTTGATCCCCCAAACTGCATGTAACTATTTTATATTGCTAAGTTAATCATGTTCCCTTTATGGCTTACAGTAATAATTATCTTTTTTGTCTGGCTATTGACTGTGAAAACTGATAACATCTTTTACTATTGTGATTAAGTAACTATTACTCATTTAATACCATTGTATCATGATAAGTCAACAGAAAAATAGAACTCTGTATTGTCAAAACTAGGATTTAATAGAAAAACCTGCAATCACTTTTTAAAATCCAGAGGCATATCAGAATTATCTTGAAATTTTTTGAAATACTCAAATGCCCAGGTATTGCCTTTTTACCGCCAGAGCTCCAGATATGTTTCTAATGAGCAAGGCATGTTTAAAAACAACTGCTGATCTGACATGATGATCTTTTACTTTTATCTAGTTTGATTCACTTTTTCTATTTCATATTCGGTGCTCCCATTTCATTTAGTTTATGTTTTCCAATTTCTGCATCTCTTTTTATGTTCTCTCTCAAGCCTTTATTAAACATAGTAGAAAATTTTTGCATACATATATATAAGTAATACTTATATCTTTCCTTTTCTCCTTTGCTTTTTGCTTCTCTTCTTTTCACAGCTATTTGTAAGGCTTCCTCAGACAGCCATTTTGCTTGTTTGCATTTCTTTTCCATGGGGATGGTCTTGATCCCTGTCTCCTGTACAATGTCACGAACCTCTGTCCGTAGTTCATCAGGCACTCTGTCTATCAGATCTAGTTCCATAAATCTATTTCTCACTTCCACTGTATAACCAGAAGGGATTTGATTTAGGTCATACCTGAATGGTCTAGTGGTTTTCCCNTTCTCTTCTTTTCACAGCTATTTGTAAGGCCTCCCCAGACAGCCATTTTGCTTTTTTGCATTTCTTTTCCATGGGGATGGTCTTGATCCCTGTCTCCTGTACAATGTCATGAACCTCATTCCATAGTTCATCAGGCACTCTATCTATCAGATCTAGGCCCTTAGATCTATTTCTCATTTATACTGTATAATCATAAGGGATTTGATTTAGGTCATACCTGAATGGTCTAGTGGTTTTCCTCACTTTCTTCAATTTAAGTCTGAATTTGGCAATAAGGAGTTCATGATCTGAGCCACAGTCAGCTCCCGGTCTTGTTTTTGCTGACTGTATAGACCTTCTCCATCTTTGGCTGCAAAGAATATAATCAATCTGATTTCGGTGTTGACCATCTGGTGATGTCCATGTGTTGAGTCTTCTCTTATGTTATTGGAAGAGGGTGTTTGCTATCACTAGTGCATTATCTTGGCAAAACTCTATTAGCCTTTGCCCTGCTTCATTCTGTATTCCAAGCCCAAATTTGCCTGTTGCTCCAGGTGTGTCTAGACTTCCTACTTTTGCATTCCTATAATGAAAAGGACATCTTTTTTGGGTGGTAGTTCTAAAAGGTCTTGTAGTTCTTCATAGAACTGTTCAACTCTAGCTTCTTCAGTGTTACTGGTTGAGGCCTAGGCTTGGATTATTGTGTTATTTAATCGTTTTCCTTGGATACAAACAGAGATCATTCTGTCATTTTTGAGATTGCATTCAAGTATTGCATTTCAATACTTTCGTTGACCATGATGGCTACTCCATTTCTTCTAAGGGATTCCTGCCCTCAGTAGTAGATATAACAGTCATCTGAGTTAAATTCACCCATTCCAGTCCATTTTAGTTCACTGATTCTTAGAATGTTAACGTTCACTGTTGCCATCTCTTGTTTGACTACTTCCAATTTGCCTTGATTCATGGACCTAACATTCCAGGTTCCCATACAATACTGCTCTTTACAGCATTGCACCTTGCTTCTATTACCAGTCACATCCACAACTGGGTATTGTTTTTACTTTGGCTCCATCCCTTCATTCTTTCTGGAGTTATTTATCCACTGGTATCCAGTAGCACATTGGGCACCGACCCAGGGAGTTTCCCTTTCAGTATCCTATTGTCTGAGAAGAGCTACCCATGTCCGAGGTCAGGGGCGGTGGCTGAGAGGAATAACACCACATCCATGGAGCAGCAGCTGCGTGGGCAAAGGAGGGCTGAAATGAGCCACTCCATGTTCAACGTCAGGAGGGGTGGCCATAAGGAGATACCCCTTGTACAAGGTAAGGAGCAGCAGCTGTGCTTTGCTGGAGCAGCCGTGAAGAGATACCCCACGTCCAAGGTAAGAGAAACCCAAGTAAGATGGGAGATGTTGTGAGAGGGCATCAGAGGGCAGACACACTGAAACCATAATCACAGAAAAATAACCAATCTGATCACATGGACCACAGCCTTGTTTAACTCAATGAAACTACACCATGCCGTGTGGGGCCACCCAAGACGGTAGGGTCATGGTGAAGTGGTCTGACAGAATGTGGTCCACTGGAGAAGGGAATGGCAAACAACTTCTGTTTTCTTACCTTGAGACCCCATGAACAGTTTGAAAAGAACAGTATGGATACTCCTTAAAAACTAGGAATAAAACTACCATATTACTGAAAAATCCCACTACTGGACATACACCCTGTGGAAAACAAAATTGAAAAAGACAGATGTACCCCTATATTCTTTGCAGCACTATTTCCAATAACCTGAAGATGGGAGCAACCTAGATGTCCATTGATAGCTGAATGAATAAAGAACTTGTAGATATATGAGCTATACAGTGGAGCCATAAAAAATAATGCATTTGAGTTAGTTCTAGTGAGGTGGATGAATCTAGATTTTATTATACAGATGAAGTAAGCCAGGAAGAGAAAGACAAATATCTCATATTAATACATATACATGGAATCTAGAAAGATGGTACTGATAAACCTATTTGCAAGGAAGCAATGGAGACACAGACATAGAGAACAGACTTGTGGACATAGGGTGGGGGTAAGGAAAGGGTGGGAAGAATGGAAAGAGTATTCACTACCATATGCAAAAGAGAGAGCCAGTGGATATTTGTTGCATGATCAGGGAGCTCAAACCCAGTGCTCTGTGAGAATGTAGAGGGATGGGATGGGACTGGGTGGCAGGTGGGAGAGAGGTTCAAGAGGGAAGGAGATATGTATACCTGTGGCTGAATCATGTTTATGTATGGAAGAGACTAACATAATATTGTATTTACTGTATAATTGTAAAACAATTATCTTTCAATTAAGAATACATACATTTAAATTGAAAAGAAAAAATGCTGACTACAATGCTGCAAAAAAAAAAAAAAAGATATTCTACCACATACCTATCAGACTGGCAAAAATTAAAAGTCTGACAATATCAAGTGCTTACAAGATGTGGAGCATTGGAAGCAACTCTACTGTTTGTGGCAGGCGAAATGTTTACACCACCTTAAACTGTTTCTCTAAATATGAAGATGTGTTTATCTTACAATTCAAAAATGGTCCTCTTCAGAAAAACATGTACATGTGCACAAGGAGACATGTAAAAACAGTCACAGCAATACTGTTGTAATACCTGAAAGTTGGAAACCTTGGATGTCTTTCTATAGTAAATTGTCCAGTGTGTTCATACAGTGGAATACCTGTTGATGAAAATAAATAGATTACAGTCACACAAAGCAAGAGACAACATTAAGTAGAAGAAGTGAGACAATGAGGAATGAGTTCAATTTTATAAAATTTAAAACAAGTAAGACTGAACTGTTGCATTTCAGGATACACATGTAACTGTGTCTGTTTTTCACCTCTGCAGAGATGGTAAAAGTATCCAATTAAACAGGGACACAATCACCACACACGTCAGGGTGAACACTGACTGTGAACAGAAAGGGACTCTGGTTTGGCTACCTCTCTGACTTGAGTGAGGTCACAGGGGTGTTTGCCTCATAATTTTTCAATAAACAATACTTCTAGGCTTTGTTCATTTTTCTCTATACTGCCTTTATGTCACAATAGAAACAGATTATTTAAAGAAATTGTCAACTAGACAAACATGAATCAAAATATACAAATACACTTATGGAACAATTGGGTCAGGTACATTTTGTCTGAGGAAGAAATTGCCCCTGTCTTGAGTAAATCTTATTTATGGACCTTTCATTCCTTATGTTGTCACAGACAGGAAATATATTTCCTTATCTCTAAACCAGGCTCTCAAAAATTCTTACTGTGGACTCTATGAATATTTCTATGGGAATGATATTCAGATGTAATTCAGATATGCTACATATTTTTAAAAATGGATAAAAGTCAAATGACTGAGAAAAGATTAATGTCAAGGGGAAAGATGACAGTTGGCAATATATGTCCTTCTGACCATGGCAAGAAACTTGGTCAAGTTTCTGCTAGCCAGTCTCAGAAAGAGAGGCTGCCATCCTGACTGTTGCTCACCAAGCGCCTCTGACATTCAGGCCTCAACTTCCCCTAGGCTTTGCCCTTCAGAGCCTTCCCCATCCAGCACAGTCATTCACCTCTCAGCAAGGCCATGGGGCTAGGCAGGGCATATGTTGTTACTGATGGCTTATAGTTTTTTATTGGATTTTCTATTACTTACCTTTTACTGTGAACAACCCACTCAAAACTTAATGACTTAAAGAAATAACTATTTCTTTAGCTCAAATTCTGTTAACTAGCAGTGCAAGTTCCTCTGGTTAGGGTTAACTCAGCTAATTTTAGCTGGACTGGCTAATGAGTCATCCTGCAGTCACTTAGTGGGATAATTTCCCTCATGTGTCTGGCCCAGAGGACAGGACACTTGATCACAAGGAAGTCATCACCCTTCAGGTCAACCTGGATTTTCTTATCTGTCAGTCAGAGTTCCTGGAGTAGCAAAGGCAGGTAAGTCACGAGTGCAATCACAAAGTATATCTGCAGGTGTCATCTTTTAAAATTTTTTAATTTTTAAAATTAGACTGTAATTGCTGTATAATGCTATGTTGGTTTCTGCTGTACAAAAAAAAAAAAAGTGAATCAGCTATAAGTATACATATACCCCTTCTTTTTAGACCTCCCATCACCACATCCTACCTCTCTAGGTCACTAAATGGCTGAACATCCTGTACTCTACAGCACTTTCCCATTTGCTGTTGTTGTTGTTCAGTCACTTGGTAATGTCTGACTCTTTGCAACCCCATGAATTTCAGCATGCCAGTCTCCCATGTCCTTCACTATCTCCTGGAGTTTGTTCAGATTCGTGTCCATTGAGTTGGTTATGCTAACTAATCATCTTATCCTCTGCCATTACCTTCTCCTCCTGCCCTCAGTCTTTCCCAGCATTAAGGTCTTTCCAATGAGTTTTGAATCAAATGGCCGAATACCGTAGTTTTAGCCTTAGCATCAGTCCTTCCAATTCAGAGTTGATTTGCTTTAGGACTGACTGGCTTGATCTCCTCTCAATCCAAGGGGCTCTTAAGAGTTTTGAAAGGTTGTTGCTGAGCTGTGAACAATTCCAGGATTCTTGGACTCCAGAGGAGAGGTATTCAATCTGGTACCAGTGATGAGGCTTGATCACTCAGAGATTTTGTGTAATAAAGTTTTTTTGTTTTTTGTTTGTTTGTTTTACTTTATTTTACTTTACAGTACTGTATTGGTTTTGGCATACATTGACATGAATCCGTCATGGGTGTACATGAACTCCCAAACATGAACCCCCCTCCCACCTCCCACCCCACATCATCCCTCTGGACCATCCCCATACCCCAGCCCCAAACATCCTGCATCCTGCATCAAACATAGACTGGCGATTAATTTCTTACATGATAATATACATATTTCAATGCTATTCTCCCAAACCATCCCACCATTTTTTTAGAGCTTCCATTTTACTTTATTTTACTTTACAGTACTCTATTGGTTTTGGCATACATTGACATGAATCTGCCACGGGTGTACACGAACTCCCAAACATGAACCCCCCTCCCACCTCCCACCCCACATCATCCCTCTGGACCATCCCCATACCCCAGCCCCAAACATCCTGCATCCTGCATCAAACATAGACTGGCGATTAATTTCTTACATGATAATATACATATTTCAATGCTATTCTCCCAAACCATCCCACCCTCTCCCTCTCCCTCTCCCTCAGAGTCCAAAAATCTGCTCTACATATCTGTGTCTCTTTTGCTGTCTTGCATACAGGGTCCTCATTAACATCTTTCTAAATTCCATATATATGTGTTAGTATACTGTATTGGTGTTTTTATTAAAGTGTTAGAGAAAGCTTCTGACATAGACATCAGAAGGGGGCAGAAGGAGTGCCCTCTTACTAGTTTTTAGCAAGAAGTTATATACCTGTTAGGAGGCTGTTAAGAGTGGCACCAGGTTCCTCACCCACAACACGCATTTTGAGAAAACATTGGCACAAGGTGAGTCATGCTAGGCCATAAAACAATTGACATGATTTCTGAAGAAAGGCAGTTTTCCAAGCAAATACATAGTCTCATTAACATAGCTTAAGAGAACATTTCCATGAGTAAAACATACTGGTTTATTGAGCTGTTCTTGATTCTGAGTCTAAGGTGGAATCAACCTGAGGAAAGACAGAGTCTAAGGTAAACACATAGCTCATTAACATTGCTTAAGAAAAACATTTCCATAAGAAAAATGCTTTGGTTAGCTCAAGGTTTGAGAAAAGTTTTAAGGTGGAACCAGGTGTCATTACAGCCACACCGAATTTTAAGAGAAACCTCCTTTTAATTTTGTATGCTGCTGCTGCTGCTAAGTCACTTCAGTCGTGTCCGACTCTGTGTGACCCCATAGACGGCAGCCCGCCAGGCTCCCCCTTCCCTGGGATTCTCCAGGCAAGAATACTGGAGTGGGTTGCCATTTCCTTCTCCAATGCATGAAAGAGAAAAGTGAAAGTGAAGTCGCTCAGTCTGTCTGACTGTTAGCGGCCCCATGGACTGCAGCCCACTAGGCTACTCTGTCCATTGGATTTTCCAGGCAAAAGTACTGGGGTGGGGTGCCATTGAGAGAGGGGGAAAAAAAAAATCTGACACTTGTAGTTTGGTTCCTCCTGTCGCTTAAGAGAAAGGTAAAAACAAGTCTGACACTTACAGCCTGTTTTCTCTGTTTGGAGGCCCCTAGCCTTCCTACCTGTTACTTTCTCAGTCTTCTTTAGCATTATACTTTGAAAGCATCAATTTGTCATTATTCAGCCTTCATTGTACAGGTCAGGTTCTCTCGTCTGTACATGACTATTGGAAAAATCATAACTTTGATTCTACAGACCTTTGTCGGCAAAGTGATGTCTCTGTATTTTAATATGTTGTCTAGGTTTGTCATAGCTTTCCATTGAAGGAGGAAGTGTCTTTTAATTTCATGGCTGCAGTCACCATCCACATTGATTAGGGAGCCCAAGAAAATGAAATTTGTCACTGCTTCCACCTTTCTCCCTTCTATTTGCATGAAGTGACAGGACTGTGGTAATGATCTTAGTTTTTTGAATGTTGAATTTTAAGCCAACTTTTCACTCTTCTCTTTCACCCTCATCAAGAGGCTTTTAATTCCTCTTTATTTTCTTCCATTAGACCTGTGTCATCAGCACATCTGAGGTTGTTGATATTTCTCCTGGCAATCTCCTGGAAAAATAATTTCAGCTTGTTATTCATCCAGCCTGCCATTTCACATGATTTATGAACTGAACTGAACTCTGCACATAAGTTAAATAAACAGGGTGACAATACAAAGTTTTTTCATACTCCTTTCCCAAATTTGAACCAGTCCATTTTTCCATGTCGGGTTTTAATTGCTGCTTCTTGACCTGCATACAGATTTCTCAGGAGATAGGAAAGGTGATCTGGTATTCCCATTTCTTTAAGAATTTTCCACAGTTTGTTGCAATCTACACAGTCAAAGGCAATGAAGCAGAAGTAGATGTTTTGTTCTAGAATTATCTTGCTTTTATTTGATTCAGTGGATGTTTGCAATTTGATCTCTGGTTCCTTCGTCTTTTCTAAATCTAACTTGCACATCTGGAAGCTTAGCTTGAAGGATTTTGACCATAACCTTACTAGCATGGGAAATGTGTAAAATTGTATGGTAGTTTGAACATTCTTTGGCATTGCCCTTCTTTGGGATTGGAATTTCCCGGTTGCTTAGATGGTCAAGAATCTGCCTGCAATGCAGGAGATCTTGGTTTGACCCTTGGGTTGGGAAGGTCGCCTGGGGAGGGAATGGCTACCAACTCTAGTAGAATTGCCTGGAGGAATCCACGGACAGAGGAGCCTGACAGGCTGTTGTTCATGGGGTCACAAACAGCCAGATACCATTGAACAACTTTCACTTTTCCTTGGGATTGTATTGAAAACTGACCTTTTCCATTCCTGTGGCCACTGCTGAGTTTTCCAAATTTGTTGGCATATTGAGTGCAGTACTTTCACAGCATCATCTTTTAGGATTTGAAATAGCTCAGCTGGAATCCCATCACCTCCACTAGCTTTGTTCATAGTAATTCTTCCAAAGGCCCACTTGACTTCACACTTCAGGATGTCTGATGCTAGGTGAGTGACCACACCATTGGTATTAAGGCCTTTTTTTTTAATATATAGTTCTGTGTATTCTTGCTACCTCTTTTTAGCCCCTTATGCTTCTGTTAGGTCCTTACCATTTCTGTCAATTATTATGTCCATTCTTGCATGAAATTTTCCCTTGATATCTCCAATTTTCTTGATGAGATCTATAGTATTTCCCATTCTATTGTTTTCCTGTATTTCTTTGTACTGTTCATTTAAGAAGGTCTTCTGGTTTCCCCTTGCTATTCTCTGGAACTCTGCACTCAATTGGATATATCCTTCCCTTTCTTCTTTGTTTTAAGCTTCTCTTCTTTCTTCAGCTATTTATAAAGCCTTCTCAGGTAACCACTTTGCCTTCTTGCATTGGGGGGGGGGATGCAACATAAGGGGGACCCTTGGGGATAAGTATGGCCTCTGCCTCCTGTACAACCTTACAAATCTCCATCCATAGTTCTTCAGGCTCTCTGTCTACCAGATATAATCCCTTGAATCTATTTGTCATGTACACTGTATAATAATAAAGAATTTTATTCAGGTCATATCTGAATGACCTAGTGGTTTTCCTTTTTCTTTTTTTTTCAATTTAAACCTGAGTTTTGCAATAAGGAGTTCATAATTTCAGCCACAGCCAGCTCCCAGTCTTGTTTTGCTGACATATAGAGCTTCTCCATTTTCGGCTTCAAGAATGTAATCAGTCTGATTTTGGTATTGACCATCTGGTGATTCCCACATGTAAAGTTGTTTCTTGTGTTGTTGTTAAAGTGTTTTTGCTATGACCCATGTGTTCTCTTGAAAAAATTATGTTAGCCTTTGCCCTGCTTCATTTTGTAATCCAAGGTCAAACTCACCTGTTACTGCAAGTATCTGTTGACTTCCTGCTTTTGTGTTCTAAATCCCTCTGATGAAAAGAGCTTCACTAGTGGCTCAGACCTTAAATAATTGCCTGTTAATGCAGGAGACCTGGGTTTGGTCCCTGGGTCAGAAAAATCTCCAGATTTTTCATGTTTCCTAAAGTTGATTAAATCTCATGTGTAGCAAACCAGAGATGCTGTTCCTGGCATCCTCCCTGAAGAGATCAGTTAGCTCAGACCCGTGATTCTATTCCTTGCAGTTCCCTAACCCTCTTCTGAGGACAGATGCTACTGACTCTCCTTCCCGTCCAACAGGAAACCACACTGCTTTTTCTCAGTGTCACCAACCATCTTTCTAAAAGTATTTAAAAGCATTGAGGGATAAAGAAAATCTTGCTGATAAAGATGCAGCCTAATTCTTTATTTTTTTAAAGTCATCTTTCTGAATAAAAGTTAGATATTTCAGTGCTAACTTTTTTTTTTTTAATCTTATTTTCTTGCAGATTTAAGGAAGAGAAGGCAAACTCTTTGCAAGAGTTGAATCTTATTACTCTTTGGGCCTCATTTTTCCAAACAATAATATACACACAAGACAGAAAGATAATATGTTACAATAAAATAATAAGTGACCCCTAAAAACCCAAAGTGCCTTGAAGACATTGCTGTTAGTTTCCCCAATTATGTTCTGGCACTAATAATCTCAGATTCACAGAACTAAAGTGAAATCTCAAGAGTAAAGTAGCAATTGAAAAGTAATGAGTTCTTAGTGGTTTAATTTCCAAAAATTATTTTGGACATTTTCATGAAGGGTTATTTTGGAAAATGAAAACCAAATGTTTAAATTTTTTCAAAGACATTTTGAAGAAGAGTTTTCAAAGAAGCTAAACAAGTATGAATTTCTTTTCAGGGTCATTTGGAAAATTGACTGGACTGGACGGGGTTGGGGTAGGGGAGTAGCAAGATATGCAAAACAAATCTGGTAGAGCTGTATCCTCCTAACACACAACCAATAGATGTGACCTGATAAACAGATATGGATTAAGTAGATCTGCTATCTAAAATTGTTTGGGGTGTACTAAAAGGTCTATTCCAATGAAAGTTATTTTCTCCAACAATTCCTACTATGTTTCTCATTTGTTTACATTAATTCACTAACTTCTATAATAATGACTCTGGGAGGGGTAACATAGTTACTGAAGGTGTGAATATTTTCAGTGTAAATTAATTCATCCAAAGGAAGCTAAACAAACTAGATATTTATGTTAAAGAGTGAGGAAGTAAGGATTCAAAGCATACCCACTGGAACATCACAAGGGCGAGTCCTAAGCAAATAAATAGGAGAATGTGGACATGGGGTGAACAGGATCCCCAGTCTTTAGTTAGGCAGCTTTCTCAAAGCTTCAACTTTCTCTTTGTAAAATAGGAATATTTCTATCTTGCTTAGCATATAGAGTTACTGTGAACACTCAATTTAATAATATTCCTGAAACATTCCAATGTTTCATTCTTATATACAAAATGAAGGAATGGATCCTGAAGTCAGAGGGTCACAAGGGCAAAAACACGCATTATGATGGGAAATGATTAATGACATAGGTAAGTGAATACATAGACAAATGAAACAAGAACTGTCAGTTACTATATTCTGCTTGAAATTACTCTGGAAAAACAGTATACCTATTTTATTCAAGGACATAAAGTCAGGAGAAAAATAAGACAAGTTTCTGCATTAAATGAAGTTGTTTTTACATTCCTAAAGAACTTGGAGACATGAAAATCAGTCTCTCCCCTTGATCTCTCTTTAAAGAAAAGGATGCTAAAAAGAATGTAGTGGATTTTCAAGCCCTGACATGCACAGGTGACCATAAGATATAAAATTAAAAAAAAAAAAAAAAAGGAAGCTGCTGAACCTTTCTTAGATTCCATTATTTACATGTATGTTTGTTAATGCAGATAAAATTTCTAGAAAACACACTAAGCTATTAACAGTGCTAGCTGGAGGGGGAAAGGGAAGGAAAGGAGACTTTCTTTACACTTTTATAACATTTAGAAAGTTTCCAATCAAACACTTCATGATTTCAAAAAATTTACAGTGATAAATAGTTTGATAGATATTATGATAGATATTCACAGTTTATTACCATGGGGGATGGGGTTGGCTGAGTCTTGACTAAGCAGGAATCATTTAGATGAAACAGCAGAGGTGCAAGGGCCTGGGAGTTGGGAGTTACTAACTTGTGTCAGTAGTTCAGTAAAACTGAATCACAGGTAGAAGTGGGAGAAGAGTGTGAGGTTATGATGGAAGGTTAATTCATGCATGTTGTGTAAGATGTCAAGAAATTTGAGCTTTATTTTGAGCCACTAGAAGAAGACTCTTGAGAGTCCCTTGGACTGCAAGAAGATCCAACCAGTCCATCCTAAATAGATCAGTCCTGAGTGTTCATTGGAAGGACTGATGTTGAAGCTGAAACTCCAATACTTTGGCCACCTGATGTGAAGAGCTGACTCACTGGAAAAGACCCTGATGCTGGGAAAAATGAGGGCAAGAGGAGAAGGGGACAATAGAGAAAGAGATGGTTGAATGGATCACCAACTCAATGGACATGGGTTTGGGTGGACTCCAGGAGTTGGTGATGGACAGGGAGGCCTGCTGTGCTGTGATTCATGGGGTCGCAAAGAGTCAGACATGACTGAATGATTGAACTGAACTGAACTGAAGAAAGCCATTGATGGATTTGGGGCATGGTAGTAATATGCTGTTATTTCTGTTTCAGTGAGATGCCTCTGGAAGTGGTGTGGCAAGTGGACAGCACAGAAGAAAGCAAATTAGGAAGTACCTATCATGAGCAAAGACAGAATTATTGAAGACCTGAACCAAATAAATATACATATAATTGAAGGGGGTCATTTAGATGATTTTTTTTTAAACTAAAATTTAGAAGGGTGATCTATTCAGGAGATATGAATTTAAGAATCATCAGAGTGATGGAACTTCCTGGCAATCCAGTGGTTAAGACTTCACCTTCCAGGGCAAGGGGTGTGACTCTGATCCTTGGTCAGAGAGCAAAGATCCCACTTTTCTCACAGTCAACCAATAAAAACATAAAACAGAAGTAATGTTATAACAAGTTCAAAAAGTGATTAGCTTAAGCCAGAATTTCCTAATTCTACTATTAAGTCTGCCATCAGAATCCAAGACAAATCCATATTATTATTTACTCAATATTTTTGTTTATTGACTTACATTAAGCCTCACCTTAAAGTGATGAAAATCATAGGTTTGATGTTGATTTAAACCATATGTATAGGATAGATAAATACTGAGAATGCAGAGAGTTAGACTAGAAAAACTCCAAAATAGAATCCTCATATTTAAGAGGTGAGCATAAAAAGAAGAGCAAACAATGGACTAGAATACCACACCTGGACTGAGCAGAGAAGGAAGTCCTCAAAAGAAGGGGAAGACTGGACACAAGTGTTGCCACTGAATTCAAGGATGGAGAAAACTAGGAAAAGAAAACATCAGTATGAATGAGGACTAAGCCCAAAGATTTGCCTTGAACCAACTTCAAGTTCCAAGCAATAATATAAGCTTTATTTCATAAAACTCCAAGCTTTTATAAAAGGTACATGACCTTGTGTGCCGTGGGGACCCTGCGGGTGCCGCCTCCCCTGTGTCCTTCTTTAGTAAAACAAAATCATACCCCATGTGCATGGTGAAAGAAACCTGACAGGGTTACCAAGGGGTAACAGGGATTATTTCTAAATAGAATTACATATATGCTGCTTAACTTAGCTACATTATAATAAAAGTTATCTATATTATTGACACTGCAATGAAAGCTGTAGCATTAAAAGGAATGTTTTGTGATATTGAGCAAAGTTTTTAATTGAAGGAAAATATTCATTATCTACTAATTGTAAGGCAAGTGCAAGCAAGCCAGAACAAGAGGGTGACTGGGCCTTGAGAAGAACCAGTGTCCTCCCTTTCTGACAGGGTCTTAAATCCCACAAAGAAAAATTCTCTGAAGGAATGGTTCATATTTAGCCTATAGCTGAGCCTTGCGACCACATGGCCAGAGGTCTGGAATCCAGTGGTCTCATAGCCTTGAGAAGGTAGGTGCCAGTGGAAAAACAGAATCTGGGCAATTTGGTCAGTCTCAAGGGTCACTGTGACTTTATTCTTTGTTTGTGAGGTCAAATAATGAACCATTTAAACCATGAGCCCCCATGTAGACCCTATCACTACTGAGTATCAAATTACTCCAAAACATGGTATGTTAAAACAACGAAAGTTCCTGTGTGCTGGGCATGGCTTAGCTGATTCTCTAGTCTCTCATGAGGCGCCATTAAATTGTTGACCCAAAGTCTGCAGGTTCATTTGGAGGCTCAATCAAGAAAGGCTCTGCTTCTAGGGTCACCAGAAATTGTCAGGAGGTTCTTTGTGGGCTTTTGGACTGAGGTCCTTAATTCTTCACTTGTTCTTGTTTGGAAGTACAGCAAATGTCTGGGGGCCTCTGCTACATAGCATCTTGCTTAATTGAAGTGCACAAGCCAAGAAGGCAATGGAGAGAGCCTGCTAGCAAGAGAAATGTCCAGCTATTTCATAATCTAATCATTGAAGTGTTGTTCCTCAATGTCCCCATGAATAGCAGCATTGCAGAGGCTGCTTCTACCTTAATCTCAAGGACTCCTACTCACCTAAACTTTTAAACCTAGCTAGACAATAAAACTATATGCAGATTTTTTCATTTTACATATAATAAAGAATGAGAAACAGGGAGATTCTGTGATTCACTCAAGGCCAGCTAGACTGAAAATTCAAGGTCTTCTGAGCCCCACCTGGATACTGAGGTATTCTGAAGCCCATCAGCTCCAGCCCAGTGTAACATGAGGTCTCTGTGTTGCTTATGCTTACATGGCATTTAATCAAATAATGCCTAAATGATTGTTTAGTGTTATTGAGTGGATGCCTTACCTCCCCTCACGAAAGCTCTTCTAAGCAAGACACATGTTTCATACATCCTTATTTCCCTTATACAGGAAATCCTAGAACCTCCTACCTACAAAAGGCACTTAGAGAACAGTTTGGTGACTGACGAAACTCAAAAGCTATAAAGCAGCAGCAAAGTTAGAGGAGGAAAATGGTATAATTTGCTTTTCAGAGTTATATAACATCCTCAATTTGTCAGATAAAAATTTCCTTAAATAATTTTTATGGTACAATGTGAAATTAATTAACTAATAGTCACAAAGGTCAGCACTGCTTGTCTAGGAGAGTTTCCAGGAAGAATGGACAATAAACCCATCCCACCTCTCAGCTCTGTCCTGGGGTTGGTTTGCAATTCCTCTCCCCTCACTTTGCATTTGCATGAGAACATTAGCCTACTTTACAGGAGTGTGAAAGATATAAATGACAGAAAAACATATGGAATGTTCAGACTAGTGAAAATCCATAGTAAACATTCAGCATCAGAGATGAGGACCCTAATCAACCTCCCTTACCTCTATACAGAATTAAGTAGATTTTTAAATAAGCTGGAAGATAAAACTAGTACTTGCAAACTCTTTAGTGAAAACTAAAGCTGTGTATTTTGTCCAAAGACCTATGAGTTCCTCTACATTATGAACTTACCTCTAGGAAGAAACATGAAACTAGGTTTTAAGGAAATGACTTCCTTCATTATTGAGATTTTCTGAAATAAAATAAAGTATAACTTATAGCTTCCTCAAAATTCAAAGGAAATAGTCCAACTGATGTAGTACACTGGCTATACTAAGCACTGGTCTAGCAGACAATTTTGAAGCCATTGCTTGTTTCTGTCAAAAGAAGTGATTATGGGTGTGGCCAAGTGAGCTGAATGCACAACAGTGCATTAGTAGATAAATGATTAAACCTACAGATGCTCTGGAAAGAAGTGTCCAGAAACACATCAGGTCTATGCTGAAAATATTCACAATGCTTCTATTTTTATAAAAACAACTATTTCAGTTTTGTCCCCATAATATTATCTAAGGAAGTCTGGGATTTTACTCCCATGGTGTGAATTAGCTTTTATTTATTTATTTATTTAAGATGAAAACATTTATTTCAATTGAAGTTTGTTTCATTAAAAATTCTATAATGATATTTTTAAAAGAAATAAAATAGATACATATTTAACTGCTTTTAGTTCAATACTAAAGGTTTTACTCTCCTGGTTTCAAGTATATTCTCATGACCTTTCAGAATAAGGCATTAATTTGCATGTATTACATTCTGAAAGAGATGGGAGTACCAGACCACCTGACCTGTCTTTTATGAAACCCATATGCAGATCAAGAAGCAACAGTTAGAACTGGACATGGAACAACAGACTGGTTCCAAATAGGAAAAGGAAATGAGATGGTTGGATGGCGTCACCGACTCAATGGACATGAGTTTGGGTAAACTCCAGGAGTTGGTGATGAACAGGGAGGCCTGTTGTATTGCAGTTCTTGGGATTGGAATGAGTCGGACACAATTGAGCAACTGAACTGAACTGATATATGTGTGAGTGTGTGTGTGTGTGTGTATGTGTGTATATATATATATAGTTCTTACATGCTCTGTAAGATTTGAACAGACTCTTTCTTCCTCCATCAGCACATTCAGTACTTTCAAGTTTTTAATTAACTATCTGCAGCAAAGACCAGACGCACCTTTCCTTACCTCGGGCTGATTGATATCAGGCTTTGAAACCACCCTGACAGCTTGAATTATTTATTTCAGGAAGTCTTTGAGCAAAAGACTAGGAAATAGCACCAATGTCAAGATCTTCTTTTCCCCAGAGGGCTTGTCTTTCCCATTCCAATACAGTAAAGAAAAGTCCCATTTCTCTCACCAGCACCCTTTAGGAGCCTTTGAAACAAGGCAGATAGAGGTGGAAAGGAGCTTGTAAACTCTGGGAATTCCTTCTCATGAAGAAAAAATAAAGAGTTGTATCAATATTTAAATACTATTGCCTCAACAAACACAGACAACCAAGCAAAATTAAGTTCACAAAAATTCAAATTGATGCCCTAGGGAGAAATAGTTCAAACTAATAGATGCTCAATCATTTTAATGATCTTTTAGAGTATTGGAATTTAACAGTAATTTATTGTCTTCACGAGTAATAACAAAAATGATGAGACCATAGGTCTAGTCATTAAAACAAAATTATCCCTACTACATTACCCACAATATGACAATTGTGAAGAACTCATCAAGATGAAACAGGAAATGTTTTCTAATAAATGTAGCTATTGTGTTGAATGAGATTACTGTGGACCTTGAATTGTAGAACCACTGAATTAAGCAGCAGGTAATGAAAAGTGATTATCTTAATTAAGCTAAAAAAAAAATAGAAGTATTTACATTGATCTTCTCAAAAACCCCTGAGATGTTCCAGTGTGGAACTCTCACACCTCCTATTATGTGAATTCTACTTTACCTTCTAGAACGAGCAAGTACTTTGCTTAATTTCCTGTATAATGTCAAATAATCCCTTTTCCCATTTTAGCTGCCTTAATTTTGCAAACCAAAGACATAAACGAAAGCAAAATTCCCTAGTTACGATGCCATGGATTGTTAGGAAGAAAATATATAAAGGCACATCAATCTTTTAAAATGATTTTTCACTTGATATATTTATTTGTGCCATTTATTAGCTGCAGCATACGGGACCTTTGATCTCCTTTTTGGCATGCAGGATCTTTAGTTGCTGCATGTGGGATCTAGTTCCCTGACCAGGGTTTGAACCTGAACCCCCTGCATTGAGAGCACAGAGTCTTTAGTCCCTGGACCACGAGTGAAGTACCAAGGGAAATCGATCTTAAAGGCAACAAATATGATTTTGAGTTCTCTCATTCAAAATAAATACAATCACCTCAAAGACAGGCATTAGGCTCTGTGCTGGTTGGTGGCTCTGGCATCCTGGGAACAGAGCGCAGGTTATCCCTGGGGCTTGAGGGAAGCAGGTGCCCTGGTTCTTCTGGAGTGTGGTCCAGGAAGGATGTGCAGGTGTGCTGTCTTGCTTCCTATTTCATTCCCATCTGAGAAAGCACTGAGACCCTTTCTCAGAATCTTAACAGAATCAGCATATCAGAAAAATAGAATGCTTTTGGGTAAATCACTAAAGTAAATAAAGAGGCATGGTTACTAAATAGAAATTTACATATTTCATTCTGGAACCTGACATTTTTATGTGGTTGACACATGAAAATAGTACTAGAAACATTTTCTCTAACTCTCACTCTCTCTTTTTGAGAAGATAACTAAAATTTTCTAGGTCTTCTATGTGTCAGATACTTTGCTAAGTGCTTTGATATTTGATGTTATCTAGCTTAATCCTCATAGTGCTGTACATTAGCTGTTTTTACTTTAACTTTACAAAGTGAAAAAAACTGAACCTCAAAGAAGGGCAAAGGATACAAGGTTGATGATTTCTTGAGTTAGTTTGAATAGGGTATGAGCTTATTATCACCAATATCTATAAAAAGAGCAACCCAAATATAAATAAATATATATATTTTTTTCATTTTCACAAGATCAAGACCAGTGAAAATTGTCCCTTCTAAGCAGCTGGCTGTCCAGTCCAGAACTGGTGACAGTTCTTATGATTCAACTTCTTGGATCTTTCTCTGTTCACCATGGTTACTGTCCCATTCCTTGCATCAGACTGACTTTGAAGTCTAATTGTACATTTGGGGTAAATCTTAGCAATAGACTTACTAGCCATATTCCTTTGGGCAAATCACTCAACTTTGGAGTTTCTAATGGGCTATTTGCAAGAGTGGATGTAGGATGGTATCCATATGAAGCAGTTCAGAAACAGTCTGACAAAATTCTACAAAATGACAAATGAACACTATGTCAGCAGCTAATACTGAGAGGACCCTCAGGAACAGGGTGAGCACTGTCACAGTCCCTTAATCCTAGCAGCAGGCAGACTCCCTCAGCAGGTGGTCAAATGATCTTCAGGGTGTCAGTATTGCCAGTCTTCTACTTGAAGTCCCCTGAAAGTGATCTTGTCCTGTTGCTCCATCTGCCCCCCCACCCCCTTCGCTTCAGGGGCCAGAGTAAAGTGACCCCACTCAAGCATAATATCATCCATGGTCAACTTTATTCAGCCTCCTCTGTGGTGTGAATGATTGATCCCCCACATGTGCCAGCTCTTCCCTCATTCATCTCAATGTCCTATGCTTAAAGTCAAGAAAATGCCACACCCACTCTTCTTGTTTTATTCCTTTTATAATATTCTTTCTTATTCTTGGAGCAACATGAGTGTCTCTGACTATAGGAGGAAATACTTTGAGAGAAAGAAAACCTCAACAAATAATATCTCAAGATATAATAACCTCAATTTTTACAGAATAACTGAGAATAGTAGAGTAAGCTGAAGTTATACTTTTTTTTATAACATTATATATACAGGCAAGAAAAAACAGCAGGGCCAAATTTACTCAATCATAGTCACCACCCCCTTGCAGCCCACTTCTTATTCTCTCTCCTGTGACTTTCCTCATTAGTGCCCTGCAAGGATGCTACTCTGAAATGAGCCTCCTACAGTAGTAACAATTCTACCAACTGAATAATATATATTCTCAAAACAGCCTTTTCAATTATGTCCCACCTGCTACCATACACATCAACACCACTGTCCTTTAATAATTTTTAATATTTGACCAATGTTTTCCCATTTCCACCATATCAAATGATAATAAGAAATCTGATTTACAAACCAAAAGCTAATAAGATCTAAATTTCCATGCAAGAAATTGCCTCAAATAATGAAAATAAGAGCATTCACATGTGTAAAGCAATGCTGGACATAGGTCATAATTCATTAAGTGTTATTCTGTGATAGCTTCAGAGAATCACTCTTCTGCTTACAAAGCACCTTCCCATAAGGCATTTGGTTAAATGTAATGGCTCAATGGAGAAGGAAATGGCAACCCACTCCAGTGTTCTTGCCTGGAGAATCCAAGAGATGAGGAACCTGGTGGGCTGCCATCTATGGGATCACACAGAGTCAGACACGACTGAAGTGACTTAGCAGTAGCAATGGCTCAATGGACTTCCCAGGTAGTGGCAGTGGTAAAGAGCCCGCCTGCCAATGCATGTAACTTGGGTTCAATCCCGGGGTGGGGAAGATCCCCTGGAGAAGGGCATAGGCAATCCACTCCAGTATTCTTGCCTGGAGAATCCCATGGATAGAGGAGCCTGGCAGTCTACAGTCCACAGGGTTGCAAAAGGTCAGGACACATATGCATGTAATGGCTTAATATCTCATTCAAAAGAAGTATTCCAGTGAAAGGAAATGTTACTCATTCATAAGTGTTAAGGAAACCTGGCCTTCTCTCTTAAGCTGAACACTCAGAAAAGCAAGCACATCTAGTCTTTCACCTAGTAAATGAGACACATGCCCAGTTTGGAGAAGGTGAACTGTAGGAGGCTTATCAAATGAGATAGACAATCCTTTAAATGCAATTATGTCTCTGAGCACCATTTTTATACGGTCTTAGTATTCCCATTATTTCTGTTATACAACCAAAAATGCACCTGAATTTTTTCAACAATTTTTCCTTTTAAATTTTTATTACTAGAGCTGCCAGAATCAGTCTATTCTTGAAACTGACAGCCTGTGGCATTATCTGTCCCTTATCACTTGCCAGCAAGAGCAGGAATATCCATGGTGCTTGTGATAGTCAAGTGATAGTCAAGTGAAAGCCAGAGGTCATTTAGGCAGCTAAATCCCCTTTAGGAGGTTTCCATAAAGTAAGACTTGTGAAGACTTCCTTGGTGTCTTAAAATCCAGAACTATTTAAGTAAATAAAATCAAAGCCTCCCCCAAAAAAGTATGAGTCTTTTTGCCACCAGTATGTGGTTTTAACATAGCATTAAGGTTCAGGTCAAATTAATGATTTATGGAATAACAATTTACATAAAAACTGTTATGTGGTTGATACCCTATGACTTGTCAGAGTATAAAACACCTTTATCATTTTCCTTTTGTCATGTATGCACCATCTTCAGAATCAAAGAAGAAAATAGAATCACCAATGAGGTAGAATATAATACCTCTACAAATATTTTACTGAGTACTGGAAGCCCAGTGACACTAGAGGGATGAGTAAGGTGTGCTGTCTTGCTTCCTATTTCATTCCCATCTGAGAAAGCACTGAGACCCTTTCTCAGAATCTTAACAGAATCAGCATATCAGAAAAATAGAATGCTTTTGGGTAAATCACTAAAGTAAATAAAGAGGCATGGTTACTAAATAGAAATTTACATATTTCATTCTGGAACCTGACATTTTTATGTGGTTGACACATGAAAATAGTACTAGAAACATTTTCTCTAACTCTCACTCTCTCTTTTTGAGAAGATAACTAAAATTTTCTAGGTCTTCTATGTGTCAGATACTTTGCTAAGTGCTTTGATATTTGATGTTATCTAGCTTAATCCTCATAGTGCTGTACATTAGCTGTTTTTACTTTAACTTTACAAAGTGAAAAAAACTGAACCTCAAAGAAGGGCAAAGGATACAAGGTTGATGATTTCTTGAGTTAGTTTGAATAGGGTATGAGCTTATTATCACCAATATCTATAAAAAGAGCAACCCAAATATAAATAAATATATATATTTTTTTCATTTTCACAAGATCAAGACCAGTGAAAATTGTCCCTTCTAAGCAGCTGGCTGTCCAGTCCAGAACTGGTGACAGTTCTTATGATTCAACTTCTTGGATCTTTCTCTGTTCACCATGGTTACTGTCCCATTCCTTGCATCAGACTGACTTTGAAGTCTAATTGTACATTTGGGGTAAATCTTAGCAATAGACTTACTAGCCATATTCCTTTGGGCAAATCACTCAACTTTGGAGTTTCTAATGGGCTATTTGCAAGAGTGGATGTAGGATGGTATCCATATGAAGCAGTTCAGAAACAGTCTGACAAAATTCTACAAAATGACAAATGAACACTATGTCAGCAGCTAATACTGAGAGGACCCTCAGGAACAGGGTGAGCACTGTCACAGTCCCTTAATCCTAGCAGCAGGCAGACTCCCTCAGCAGGTGGTCAAATGATCTTCAGGGTGTCAGTATTGCCAGTCTTCTACTTGAAGTCCCCTGAAAGTGATCTTGTCCTGTTGCTCCATCTGCCCCCCCACCCCCTTCGCTTCAGGGGCCAGAGTAAAGTGACCCCACTCAAGCATAATATCATCCATGGTCAACTTTATTCAGCCTCCTCTGTGGTGTGAATGATTGATCCCCCACATGTGCCAGCTCTTCCCTCATTCATCTCAATGTCCTATGCTTAAAGTCAAGAAAATGCCACACCCACTCTTCTTGTTTTATTCCTTTTATAATATTCTTTCTTATTCTTGGAGCAACATGAGTGTCTCTGACTATAGGAGGAAATACTTTGAGAGAAAGAAAACCTCAACAAATAATATCTCAAGATATAATAACCTCAATTTTTACAGAATAACTGAGAATAGTAGAGTAAGCTGAAGTTATACTTTTTTTTATAACATTATATATACAGGCAAGAAAAAACAGCAGGGCCAAATTTACTCAATCATAGTCACCACCCCCTTGCAGCCCACTTCTTATTCTCTCTCCTGTGACTTTCCTCATTAGTGCCCTGCAAGGATGCTACTCTGAAATGAGCCTCCTACAGTAGTAACAATTCTACCAACTGAATAATATATATTCTCAAAACAGCCTTTTCAATTATGTCCCACCTGCTACCATACACATCAACACCACTGTCCTTTAATAATTTTTAATATTTGACCAATGTTTTCCCATTTCCACCATATCAAATGATAATAAGAAATCTGATTTACAAACCAAAAGCTAATAAGATCTAAATTTCCATGCAAGAAATTGCCTCAAATAATGAAAATAAGAGCATTCACATGTGTAAAGCAATGCTGGACATAGGTCATAATTCATTAAGTGTTATTCTGTGATAGCTTCAGAGAATCACTCTTCTGCTTACAAAGCACCTTCCCATAAGGCATTTGGTTAAATGTAATGGCTCAATGGAGAAGGAAATGGCAACCCACTCCAGTGTTCTTGCCTGGAGAATCCAAGAGATGAGGAACCTGGTGGGCTGCCATCTATGGGATCACACAGAGTCAGACACGACTGAAGTGACTTAGCAGTAGCAATGGCTCAATGGACTTCCCAGGTAGTGGCAGTGGTAAAGAGCCCGCCTGCCAATGCATGTAACTTGGGTTCAATCCCGGGGTGGGGAAGATCCCCTGGAGAAGGGCATAGGCAATCCACTCCAGTATTCTTGCCTGGAGAATCCCATGGATAGAGGAGCCTGGCAGTCTACAGTCCACAGGGTTGCAAAAGGTCAGGACACATATGCATGTAATGGCTTAATATCTCATTCAAAAGAAGTATTCCAGTGAAAGGAAATGTTACTCATTCATAAGTGTTAAGGAAACCTGGCCTTCTCTCTTAAGCTGAACACTCAGAAAAGCAAGCACATCTAGTCTTTCACCTAGTAAATGAGACACATGCCCAGTTTGGAGAAGGTGAACTGTAGGAGGCTTATCAAATGAGATAGACAATCCTTTAAATGCAATTATGTCTCTGAGCACCATTTTTATACGGTCTTAGTATTCCCATTATTTCTGTTATACAACCAAAAATGCACCTGAATTTTTTCAACAATTTTTCCTTTTAAATTTTTATTACTAGAGCTGCCAGAATCAGTCTATTCTTGAAACTGACAGCCTGTGGCATTATCTGTCCCTTATCACTTGCCAGCAAGAGCAGGAATATCCATGGTGCTTGTGATAGTCAAGTGATAGTCAAGTGAAAGCCAGAGGTCATTTAGGCAGCTAAATCCCCTTTAGGAGGTTTCCATAAAGTAAGACTTGTGAAGACTTCCTTGGTGTCTTAAAATCCAGAACTATTTAAGTAAATAAAATCAAAGCCTCCCCCAAAAAAGTATGAGTCTTTTTGCCACCAGTATGTGGTTTTAACATAGCATTAAGGTTCAGGTCAAATTAATGATTTATGGAATAACAATTTACATAAAAACTGTTATGTGGTTGATACCCTATGACTTGTCAGAGTATAAAACACCTTTATCATTTTCCTTTTGTCATGTATGCACCATCTTCAGAATCAAAGAAGAAAATAGAATCACCAATGAGGTAGAATATAATACCTCTACAAATATTTTACTGAGTACTGGAAGCCCAGTGACACTAGAGGGATGAGTAAGGCTCAGTAGATAGCACCACAGACAGCTCTTTGCTAAACAAACAAACAAACAACAACAAAAAAAAAAACTGGTGATAGGAATGGTGACTTTATGATGAGGATATATAGTAGTAAAATGATAATAGGGGATAATAGGTCCTTGTCTCTGAATCATGACCAGCACTTTCTTCAAAACTCAGCCCAAATGATATCCCTAAATCAGCCAAGTTAGCTTAGTTCTAACTGTTCATTGTTTCATTATTCACCTATTCTACTTTTATCCCACTATTTGCACCAGCTATTTCACATTATGATTTTCCAAAATTATTGCAGTTCTGCATTTGTTGATTTCCTATCCTCTAGAAAACAAAAGCTGTGACCAGTATTTTTCAGTCCTGCCAAATAAACCTTTTCATGTCTCTATATATTATAGGTGCTGACTAGTTTAAGTTTGAAAATGTACACACACTGAGCACCTACTCAGTGTGAATTATAATAATCTGTGGAAAATGCAAGGATGAAGAATATATAGTCTTACCTGTCACTTATGAAACAACATGGAGTAGGTAAGAGACTTGTGACCAATTAACAGGTGGGATGCATGAATGCTTACTCAGAGGTTTGCTATAGTAATTACAGGAGACACTGCTTTTACACTTAAAAGACCAGGGAATAAGGTAGTGTCTCCAGAGAATAAACATGAGAAAAATTTATTCCAAACTGAGACTACCTAAATGCATGAGAGCAAGAGTGAGATTTAGACTCAAAAAATCATGAAATATGTAATGTCATAGCCACGTAATATGGCTATGTCATAAGTGTGACAGAAAATATGAGAAAAGGTGGGATTTTAGTGGAAATCTTCATAGAATATGTTGGAAATCACACTAAATTGTTAGATTATTTTGTAGGATTCTATTGCTAAAACTCATTGGAAAAGACTCTGATGCTGGGAGGGATTTTGGGCAAGATGAGAAGAGGATGACACAGGATGAGATGGCTGGATGATATCACCAACTCGATGTACATGGCTTTGGGTAGACTCCGGGAGTTGGTGATGGACAGGGAGGCCTGGCGTGCTGTGATTCATGGGGTCATAAAGAGTCAGACAACTGACTCTGAACTGAACTGAACAGAACTGAACTGAACTGATTGCTAAAACTGTTATCCAAGGGATCCTAGACCCATGATATTTTNACTCCGGGAGTTGGTGATGGACAGGGAGGCCTGGCGTGCTGTGATTCATGGGGTCATAAAGAGTCAGACAACTGACTCTGAACTGAACTGAACAGAACTGAACTGAACTGATTGCTAAAACTGTTATCCAAGGGATCCTAGACCCATGATATTTTCTATTATTAAACAGTTATGTGGTAAGAAATTTGGGAGAAATATGCATACTATGCTCCTTTCTTGAATATTCTTTTTGTATGTTAGTGTCTAAAATTTCTGAGAAGTTTGATGGCAAATATATTTGTCTAGGTATTCTTAACTCATATTTTCTCAAGATATAGAATTCTTCAATCTTTGTTTCCCAGGACACTTAATAATACCTTGTGGATCTGATTTTCAGGAGAATAAAGTCTGTGCAATGTAAGAAGGACCGATTATTTTCCTGGATGAAAGTGAGTATAAGCGTCTGATCATTGCTGAATGAATACTCATAGATTGCCCATTTTTTGAAAGGAAATTCAAGCAATATACTGCTGTTAGTGACTTTGCTGAAAACAAGCCACTAATGGATCAATCCTGCAAAGGGTGGTGGTGAGAATGTGGGTAGGTTAAGTCTGATTCTCTTTTTAAAAATCGTGATAAAGTATACATAACATGAAGTTTGCCAATTTAACCATTTTAAGATACAGTTTAGTGGTATAAGGTGCATTCCATTGTTGTGCAGCTATTGCCACCAGCTAGCTGCAGAACCTTTCCATCATTCCAATCTGAAACTCTGTACCAACTAACCAATAATCTCTATTAATCCCTCACCCATTCCAGCCATCTTCATGAATTTGACTGTTCTAGGAATCCCATGTAAGTGGAATCACACAGTATTTGTCCTTTTATGTCTGACCTTTCACTTCATATAATGTTTCAAGATGATTCATTTTGAAAAGAGGTGGCCTCAAGTCCAGGAAAACAAAACAAAACAAAGAACTGCACACTATAGCAGACCCTAGCAAAAATTACTAGCAAAAAAAAGAATTACTAACAAATTGAAATGTAAAGCACCAGCAGATATAAAGGCATGAAAACTTCCCTTGAGAAAACAATCCTCTCTAATATGAAGGGCAGGAATGGAACGTGTATGCTCTCCTGTTATGTATGTTATGTTCCTTGGGAGAATGGGTCATACCCTGTTATTTTCTGGAGGTCACCATTCACGCCTTCAAAAAGCTCTGCTTATGTTTAAATATCTAGAGTATGTCAAACACCATAGAAGCTGTTGAAGATACTGAACAAAGTCTGCCATCAGAGAGACAGATTGAAGATCAGGCTTTCATTTGTCCCATATGGTTACTTTCAATTCATAAAGAGTATAATAGAGTCTGATGAGCCTCAGATATCAAAGGGAAACACGACTGTTTGGCTGCTTCATAAGAAATGATAACAGAAAAATTAAGTGTGCTTGTGGTAAGAAAGAAAAACTGAGGAAAAGAGAAGTTATTAAGGCTTATCTTTTATCTTTCCCTTATCTCTTGAAATCATACTGTCACAAGTCCAAATCACAGCACACCTAGACAATTGTGAGCTTTGTCCAAAATCCTCTCTCATACATCCTAACCCCTTACTCCTACACCTGGTTCTTCCTTCTAAACCTCTGTACCCAGCTGCCAAATACCCGTGCATCTAAAGCATGGACATGGCAGTTTCCTTCTTTGCTGCAAAATCTCTAATCCTCAAGTGGGCCTCTGTTGTCTAATAGTTAAATTCAACATTCACAGCCCTTAACAATTCAGACTTTCTTGAGGCCAGGTCAGACATCTGTAAATCAGCAGTTCTTTCCTTACAAAAAAACACCCTCTCAGTGTGTATCATAAACTGCTGTTTGATGTGGACGCTTCCACCTTAACCTTTGGGAAGAAAGCAGAGATAAGAAGGGGTCTGCATGCTGAGGCTCACACCCTACTTCCTTCTTTGTGTCCAGAGCTGCCTGTTGAATTTCTCTCTGCCTTAGTGTCCTCACTAGAAAAACAAGAGCATAAGAATGCCATGGGTCATGCATATCAGGCCCTCAGTGCAGCACTGGACCATGAGCAGTGACAAGCCAATGCTGACTCCGATTCAGCACACAGAGCACCATGTGGATCACTCCACAACGTCTTCTATATGACAGAATCAGTGGGAATTAAATAGCAATATTCCAAATGAAAGATTCTTGAGTTGAACACAGGCTATCCTGTGAAAATTGAAGATTCAAAAACCATTCAGTTTAGTTCAGTTCAGTCACTCAGTCATGTCCGACTCTCTGCAATGCCATGAATCACAGCATGCTAGGCCTCCCTGTCCATCACCAACTCCAAGAGTTCTCTCAAACCCATGTGCAACAAGTCAGTGATCCCATCCAGCCATCTCATCCTCTATCATCCCCTTCTCCTCCTGCCCCAATCCCTCCCAGCATCAGAGTCTTTTCCAATGGGTCAATTCTTCGCATGAGGTGGCCAAAGTATTGGAGTTTCAGCTTCAGCATCAGTCCTTCCAGTGAACACCCAGGACTGATCTCCTTTAGAATGGACTGGTTGGATCTCCTTGCAGTCCAAGGGACTCTCAAGAGTCTACAACATCACAGTTCAAAAGCATCAATTCTTTGGTGCTCAGCTTTCTTCACAGTACAACTCTCACATCCATACATGACCACTGGAAAAACCATAGCCTTGACTAGATGGACGTTTGTTGGCAAAGTAATGTCTCTGCTTTTGAATATGCTATCTAGGTTAGTCTTTCCTTCCAAGGAGTGCCTTTTAATTTCATGGCTGCAATCACCATCTGCAGTGATTTTGGAGCCCCCAAAAACAGTCAGCCACTGTTTCCCCGTCTATTCCCCATGAAGTGATGGGACTGGATGCCATGATCTTAGTTTTCTGAATGTTAAGCTTTAAGCCAACTTCTTCACTCTCCACTTTCACTTTCATCGAAAGGCTTTTTAGTTCCTCTTCACTTTCTGCCATAAGGGTGGTGTCATCTGCATATCTGAGATTATTGATATTTCTCCAAGTAATCTTGATTACAGCTTGTGCTTCTTCCAGCCCAGCGTTTCTCATGATGTACTCTGCATATAAGTTAAAAAAGCAGGGTGACAATATACTGCTTTTATGTTCTCTTTTTCCTATTTGGAACCAGTCTGTTGTTCCATGTCCAGGTCTAATTGTTGCTTCCTGACCTGCATATAGGTTTCTCAAGAGGCAGGTCAGGTGGTCAGATATTCCCATCTCTTTCAGATTTTTCCACAGTTTATTGTAATCCACACAGCCAAAGGCTTTGGCATAGTCAATAAAGCAGAAATAGATGTTTTTCTGGAACTCTCTTCCTTTATCCATGATCCAGTGGATGTTGGCAATTTNTCTTTGGTGCTCAGCTTTCTTCACAGTACAACTCTCACATCCATACATGACCACTGGAAAAACCATAGCCTTGACTAGATGGACGTTTGTTGGCAAAGTAATGTCTCTGCTTTTGAATATGCTATCTAGGTTAGTCTTTCCTTCCAAGGAGTGCCTTTTAATTTCATGGCTGCAATCACCATCTGCAGTGATTTTGGAGCCCCCAAAAACAGTCAGCCACTGTTTCCCCGTCTATTCCCCATGAAGTGATGGGACTGGATGCCATGATCTTAGTTTTCTGAATGTTAAGCTTTAAGCCAACTTCTTCACTCTCCACTTTCACTTTCATCGAAAGGCTTTTTAGTTCCTCTTCACTTTCTGCCATAAGGGTGGTGTCATCTGCATATCTGAGATTATTGATATTTCTCCAAGTAACCTTGATTACAGCTTGTGCTTCTTCCAGCCCAGCGTTTCTCATGATGTACTCTGCATATAAGTTAAAAAAGCAGGGTGACAATATACTGCTTTTATGTTCTCTTTTTCCTATTTGGAACCAGTCTGTTGTTCCATGTCCAGGTCTAATTGTTGCTTCCTGACCTGCATATAGGTTTCTCAAGAGGCAGGTCAGGTGGTCAGATATTCCCATCTCTTTCAGATTTTTCCACAGTTTATTGTAATCCACACAGCCAAAGGCTTTGGCATAGTCAATAAAGCAGAAATAGATGTTTTTCTGGAACTCTCTTCCTTTATCCATGATCCAGTGGATGTTGGCAATTTGATCTCCGGTTCCTTTGCTTTTTCTAAAATCAGCTTGAACATTACTTAATGGTTTTCATGGGAAATAGATGGGGAAACAGTGGAAACAGTGTCAGACTTTATTTTGGGGGAGCTCCAAAAATCATTGCAGATGGTGATTGGAGCCATGAAATTAAAAGACACTTACTCCTTGGAAGGAAAGACTAACCTAGATAGCATATTCAAAAGCAGAGATATTACTTTGCAAACAAATGTCAATCTACTCAAGGCTATGGTTTTTCCTTTGGTCATGTATGGATGTGAGAGTTGGACTGTGAAGAAAGCTGAACGCTGAAGAATCGATGCTTTTGAACTGTGGTGTTGGAGAAGACTCTTGAGAGTCCCTTGGACTGCAAGGAGATCCAACCAGTCCATTCTAAAGGAGATCAGCCCTGGGTGTTCTTTGGAAGGACTGATGCTAAAGCTGAAACTACAATATTTTGGCCACCTGATGCAGAGGGTTGACTCATTGGAAAAGACTCTGATGCTGGGAGGGATTGGGGGCAGGAAGTGAAGGGGACGATGGAGGATGCGATGGCTGGATGGCTTCACCGACTTGATGGACATGAGTTTGGGTGAATTCCGGGAGTTGCTGATGGACAGGGATGCCTGATATGGTGCAATTCATGGGGTTGCAAAGAGTTAGACACGACTGAGTGACTTAACTGTACTAAATCATGTTTATGGGGTTTCCAAAGTGGTTTAGTGGTAAAGAATCTGCCTGACAATGCAGGAGATGCAGGAGCCGTGGGTTCAATCCCTGGGTCAAAATGATCTCCTCGAAAAAGAAATGGCAGCTGATTCCAGTATTCTTGCTGGAATAATCCTAAGGACAGAGGAGCCTGACAAGCTATAGCCCATGAGGTTGCAAAGAGCTAGATACAACTGAGCACATGAACTAAAATCATGTTTATGATCTATGAGAGGATATAAAATTCTAACCAACTTACTTTTTGCTTCTATTAATAAAATTGAGTCAAACAAAAGAAGAAAGAGAGGTATTGATGGGAAAGAAAAGTCAGCTACCTAGAGATGTCTTTTCTTTTTATTTGCATTCTTATGCAAACCCCACACAGTGTCTCTGCAAATTCTTGCATCAGAGAATTATAAACTACACACCTCCTGTGATCAATTACTGTGCTTCCTTACCACAGATGGAGACTGATTTTTCCCTGGGGACACAAGGTCCCTCTTAAGCTATTCCAGTGAAAGTGGACACACTTCTGAGCCACTGAACAACAGAAAGCTACTGAACACATATTTTAGTACCCAAGTTTCACAAACAATCACTTTCCCAAACTTATCTCTGGCTTCTGTGATTGTTATTGTTTTGTTCAAGATTGTTAATCTTTTTATGAATCTAGGACCATCTTTTCTGTCATGGTTATTCTGTCCCTTGATCTCCAGAAATCTCTCACTTGCCTGGACTTTTTTAGACAGATTTCCCACCCAGCCCTTTCATTTTACTCTTGGACCTTCATTAATATAATTGGCATTACTTTATGGACAGAGGAATAGAGAAAAGTGATTTCTATAAACAAAAGAAGAGTAGAACAAAATCATAAAGGATGCTCTCTATGTCTCCACAGCACCCTCCACTCTGTGTCTGTAATCACCCTGTGTCTACAGCACTCTGTCTATAATCACTCTCCAAAGGACATGTAGAAATTCAGCTATTACAGTCAGAGACCCTATTCTACTTTAACTCAAGTTCATTCATTTTGAGTTCTTATCCTAACAGAATGACACTTTCATGGTAATTTACTTGCCTAAATTGAATGTGCCTTCACTTATGGCACAAAATCAATGCCTCACAAGGTCTTTGTCTCATTTTTCACTTTAGCAAAATAGGAGGTTGTATTTAGAGGCTTCCAGGAGCTATCAGAAAACACATGCAATCAATCAAGATGCTGCATCTTGGAGGAGAAATGTGGGGGACTTTCACTCAGTGTGTGGCCCAGGGTTCTTTGTTTTTTAATTTATTTATCTTTTATTGAAGGATAATTGCTTTCCAAAGTTTTGCTGTTTTCTCTCATACCTTAACATGAATTAGCCATAGGTATGCATATATCTTCTCCATTTTGAAAGTCCCTCCCATCTCCCTCCCCATCCTACCCCTCTAGGTTGATACAGACCCTGTCTGAGTTTTCTGAGCCATACAGCAAATTCCCGATGGCTATCTATTTTACATATGGTAATGTAAGTTTCCATGTAACTCTTTCCATACACTTCATTCTCTTCTCCCCTGTCCCTACGTCCATAAGTTTATTATCTATATCTCTTACTCCACTGTTACCCTGCAAATAAATTCTTCAGTACTATTTTTCTAGATTCCATATACATGCATTAGAATATGATATTTATTTTTCTTCTTCTAGGTTCATCCACCTCATTAGAATTGACTCAAATGCGTTCCTTTTTATGACTGAGTAATATTCCATTGTGAATATGTATCACAACTTCTTTATTCACTCATCTGTCAATGGACATCTAGGTTGCTTTTATGGTCTAGCTATTTTAAATAGTGCTGTAATGAGCAAAGAAATAGATGAAAACAATAGAATAGGAAAGTCTAGAGGTCTCTTCAAGAAAATAAGAGATACCAAGGGAATATTTCATGCAAAGATGGGCTCGATAAAGGGCAGAAATGGTAGGGACCTGACAGAAGCAGAAGATATTAAGAAGAGGTGGCAAGAATACAGTGAAGAACTGTACAAAAATGATCTTCACAGCCCAGAAAATCACAGTGATATCATCACTCACCTAGAGCCAGACATCCTGGAATGTGAAGTCAAGTGGGCCTTGGGAAGCATCACTACAAACAAAGCTAGCGGAGGTGATGGAATTCCGGTTGAGCTATTTCAAATCCTGAAAGATGTTGCTGTGAAACTGCTGCACTCAATATGCCAGCAAATTTGGAAAACTCAGCAATGGCCACAAGACTGGAAAAGGTCAGTTTTTGTTCCAATCCTAAAGAAAAGCAATGCCAAAGAATGCTTAAATTACTGCACATTTGCACTCATCTCACATGCTAGTAAAGTAATGCTCAACATTCTCCAAGCCAGGCTTCAGCAGTACGTGAACTGTGAACTTCCAGATGTTTGAGCTGGTTTTAGAAAAGGCAAAGGAACCAGAGATCAAATTGCCAACATCTGCTGGATCATTGAAAAAGCAATAGAGTTCCAGAAAAACATCAATTTCTGCTTTATTAACTATGCCAAAGCGTTCCACAATAAATTGTGGAAAATTCTGAGAGAGATGGAAATACCAGACCACCTGACCTGCCTCTTGAGAAACCTGTATGCAGGTGAAGAAGCAACAGTTAGAACTGAACATGGAACAACAGACTGGTTCCAAATAGGAAAAGGAGTACATCAAGGCTGTATATTGTCACCCTGCTAATTTAACTTATATGCAGAGTACATCACGAAAAATGCAGGGCTGGAAGAAACACAAGCTTCAATCAAGATTTCCAGGATAAATATCAACAAGCTCAGATATACAGATGACACCATCCTTATGGCAAAAAGTGAAGAACTAAACAGCCTCTTGATGAAAGTGAAAGAGGAGAGTGAAAAAGTTGGCTTAAAGTTCAACATTTAGAAAACTAAGATCATGGCATCTGGTCCCATCACTTCCTGGGAAATAGACGGGGAAACATAGGCTGACTTTATTTTTCAGGTTGCAAAATAACTGCAGAAGGTGATTGCAGCCATAAAATTAAAATACACTTACTCCTTGAAAGGAAAGTTATGACCAACCTAGACAGCATATTAGAAAGCAGAGACATTACTTTGCCAACAAATGTCAAGGCTATGATTTTTCCCGTAGTCATGTATGGCTGTGAGAGTTGGACTATAAAGAAAGCTGAGTGCTGAAGAATTGATGCTTTTGAACTGTGGTGTTGCAGAAGACTCTTGAGAGTCCCTTGGACTGCAAGGAAATCCAACCAATAATCCATCCTAAAGGAGATCAGTCCTGGGTGTTCACTGGAAGAACTGATGTTAAAGCTGAAACTCCAATACTTTGGCCACCTGATATGAAGAACTGACTCATTTGAAAATACCCTGATGCTGGGAAAGATTGAGGACAGGAGGAAAAGGGGATGACAGAAGATGAGACGGTTGCATGGCATCACCTACTCAATGGACATGAGTTTGGGGAGACTTCTGGACTTGGTGATGGACAGGGAGGCCTGGCATGTTGCAGTTCACGGTGTTAGAAAAAGTCAGACACTTCTGAGCAACTGAACTGAACTGAACAATGGGATACATGGGTCTCTTTCAATTTTGTTTTCCTCAAGATATATGCCTAGTAGTGGGATTGCTGAGTCATATGTTGGCTATTTATTCCTAGTTTTTTTTAAGGAATCTCCATATCATCTTCCATAGTGGCTGTATCAATTTACATTCCGACCATCTATGCAAGAGTATTCCCTTTTATCCACACCCTCTCCAGCATTTATTCTTTGTACTTTTTGATGAGGACAATTCTGACCAGTGTGAGGTGATATCTCATTGTAGTTTTGATATATATTTCTCCAATAATGAGTGATGTTGAGCATCTTTTCATGTGTTCATTAGCCATCTGCATGTTTTCTTTTGAGATATGTCTGTTTAGGTCATTTTCCCACTTTTTGATTGGGTTCTTTGTTGTTCTAGTATTGAGTTATATGAGTAATGTGTGCATTTTGGGAATTAATCATTTGTCAGTTGTTTCATTTGTAATTATTTTCTCCCATTCTGAGTTTTGAATTTTCAACTTGATTATAGTTTCCTTTGCTGTGCAAATGTTTTTAAGTTTAATCAGGTCACACTTGTTTACTTTTGTTTTTATCCATTACTCTAGGAGATAGGTCAGAGTGGATTTTGCTTTGATTTGTCATCGAGTGTTCTGCCTATGTTTTCCTCTAAGAGTTTTATAGTTTCTGGTCTTACATGTAGATGTTTAATCCATTTTGAGTTTATCTTTGTGTATGGTGTTAGGAAGTGTTCTAATTTCATTCTTTTACCTGTAACTGTCCAGTTTCCCAGCACCATTTACTGAAAAGTCTGTCTTTGCCCCATGATATATTCTAGCCTCCTTTGTCAAAATGAAGGCACCCATAGGTGCATGGATTTATTTCTGGGCTTTCTATCTTGTTCCATTGGTCTATATTTCTGTTTTTGTGCCAGTAACATAGTGTCTTGATGACTGTAGCTTTGTAGTATAATCTGAAGTCAGGAAGATTTATTCCTCCAGCTCCAATCTTCTTTCTCAAGACTGCTTTGGTAATCAGGTGTGTTTCCTTATGAACTGTGAAATGTTTTGTTGAAGTTCTGTGAAAAACGCCATTGATAATTGATAGAGATCACATTGAATCTGAAGATTGCATTTGGTTGTATACTCATTTTCACAATATTGACTCTTCCTACTCAGTAATATGGAATATCTCTCTATCTGTTTATGTCATCTTTGATTTCTTTCATTAGTATCTTATTATTTTCTGTGCACAGTTCTTTTCTCTCCTTAGAAAATTTAATTCTAGATATTTAATTATTTTTGTTGCAATGGGGAATGGAATTGGTTCATTAATTTCTCTTTCTGATATGTCATTGTTAGTATAGAGAACTGCAAGTAATTTCTGTGTATTTATTTTGTATACTGCAACTTTGCTAAAATCACTGAATAGCTTTAGTAATTTTCTGATACTATCTTTAGGGTTTTCTATGTACAGTATCATGTCATATGCAAACAGAGCTTTAATTCTTCTTTTCTGATATGGATTTCTTCTATTTCTTTTTCTTCTCTGATTGCTATGGCTAGGACTTTCATAAATATGCTGAGTAATAGTGGTGAAAGTGGACAGTCTTGTCTTCTTCATGATCTTAGGGATATTGCTTTCTGTTTTTCAACACTGAGAATAATGTTTGCTGTAAGCTTATCATATATGGTCTTTACTATGTTGAAGGAGGTTCCTTCTATGACAATTTTTTGAAAAGTTTTGATCATAAATGGGTGCTGAATTTTGTCAAAGGCTTTTTCTGCATCTATTGAGATAATCATATGGTTTTTACCTTTAAATTTGTTAATATGGTATATCACATTGATTAATTTCTGTATATTAAAGAATCCTTGCATCCCTGGAATAAACCAAGTTGATCATGGNTTTTGATCATAAATGGGTGCTGAATTTTGTCAAAGGCTTTTTCTGCATCTATTGAGATAATCATATGGTTTTTACCTTTAAATTTGTTAATATGGTATATCACATTGATTAATTTCTGTATATTAAAGAATCCTTGCATCCCTGGAATAAACCAAGTTGATCATGGTGTATGAGCTTTTTGATGTGCTGCTGAATTCTGTTTGCTAAAATTTTGTTGAGTACTTTTGCATTTATGTTCATCAATGACATTGGCCTGTAATATTCTTTTTTTAATGTTATCTTTCTCTGGTTTTGCTATCAGGGTGATGGTGTCCTCATAGAAAGGGTTTGGAAGTGTTCCTTCTTCTACAGTTTTTTGAAAGAGTTTTAGAAGGATAGGCATTAACTCTTGTATAAATGTTTGATAGAATTCCCCTGTGAAGCCATCTGGTCCTGGGCTTTTGTTTCTTGAGAGATTTTGGATCACAGCTTCAATTTCAGTGCTTATAATTGGATTGTTCATAATTTATATTTCTTCCTGGTTCAGCCTTGGAAGATTGAACTTTTCTCCGAATCTGTCCATTTCTTCCAGGTTATCTATTTTTTTTGCCATATAGTTGTTCATAATAGTCTCCCATAATCCTTTATGTTTCTGCATTGTCTATTGTAACCTATCTTTTTTCATTTCTAATTTTGTTGGTTTGATTCTTCTCTCTTTTGTTCTTGAGGAATCTGTCTAAAGGTTTGTAAATTCTGTTATCTTCTCAAAGAACTAGGTTTTACTTTTATTCATCTTTATTATTTTTTTTCATTTCTTTTTCATTTATTTCTGCTCAGATTTTTATGATTGCTTTTCTTCTACTAACTTTAGGGGATTTTTGTTCTTCCTTTTCCAGTTGCTTTATATACAGATAGGTTGTCTATTCAATGCTTTTCTTGTTTCTTGAAGTAGGATTATATTGCTATAAACTTCCCTCTTAGAACTGCTTTTGCTACATCACATAGGTTTTGAGTTGTCGTGTTTTTATCGTCACTTATTTAAGGAAATTTTTTTATTTCCTTTTTGATTTCTTCAGTAACCTGTTGGACATTTATAAACTTGTTGTTTTATCTCCATGTGTTTGTATTTGTTACAATTTTTTTTCTTGTAATTTATATCTAGTCTGATAGCATTGTGGTCAGAGAAAATGTTTGATACAATTTCAATTTTCTTAAATTTACTGAGGTTTGATTTGTGACCCAAGATGTGGTCTATCCTGGAGAATGTTCCATGTGCACTTAGAAGGTGTATTCTTCTGCATTTGAATGAAATGTCTTGAAGATATCATGAGATCCATCTCATCTAATGTATCACTTAAGATGTGTTTCCTTATTAATTTTCTGTTTTGATGATCTGTCTGTTGGTGTGAGTGCGGTGTTAAAGTCTCCTACTATTATTGTGTTACTGTCAATTTATCCTTTTATGTCTGTTGGTGTTTGTCTTATGTATCGAGGTGCCCCTATGTTGGGTGCATAGATATTTACAATTGTTATGCCTTTCTTTTGAATTGCTCTCTTGATCATTGTGTATTGTCTTTCCTTATCTCTTGTAATCTTCTTTATTTTATGGTCTATATTTTCTAGAGTGTTGCTACTCCAGCTTTCTTTTGCTTCTATTTTGCTTAGAATATGTTTTTCCATCTTTCACATTCAGTCTATATGTGTCTTGAGATCTGAAGTGAGTTTCTTGTAGACAGCATATATATGGGTCTTGTTTTTGTATCCACATAGCCAGTCTGTGTCTTTTGGTTGGAGCATTTAGTCCATTTACATTTCAATTAATTATTGATATATGTGTTCCTATTGCAATTGTCTGAATTGTTTGTGATTAATTTTGTAGATTTTTTCCTTCTCTTTTATTTCTTTTTTTAAAAAAATTTTAATTTTATTTATTTATTTATTTTTTACTTTATTATACTTTACAGTACTGTATTGGATTTGGCATACATTGACATGAATTCGCCACGGGTGTACATGAACTCCCNTACTCCTTTTCCTATTTGGAACCAGTCTGTTTTCCATGTCCAGTTCTAACTGTTGCTTCCTGACCTGCATGCAGATTTCTTTAGAGGCAGGTCTGGTGGCCTGGTATTCCCATCTCTTTCAGAATTTTCCAGAGATTATTGTGATCCACACAGTCAAAGGCTTTGTCATAGTCAATAAAGCAGAAATAGATGTTTTTTTCAGGAAAACACCAATACAGTATACTAATGCATATGACATATGTTTAAGAGCTGATCTTTCAGCAGAAACTCTGCATGCCAGAAGGAATGACAGGATATAAAGTACTGAAAGGGAAAAATCAACAACCAAGATTACTGTACCTGGCAAGTATCTCATTCAAAGTTGATGGAGAAATAAAAAGCTTTTCAGACAAGTGAAAGTTAAGAGAATTGAGTACCACCAAACCAACTTTAACAAATGTTAAAGGGACTTATATAATCAAGAAATAAAAGATCCATGAATCCATATATGTATTAGTATACTGTATTGGTGCTTTTCTTTCTGGCTTACTTCACTCTGTATAATAGGCTCCAGTTTCATC
>SJYX01022832.1:530345-540793 GCA_006410675.1 Oreotragus oreotragus | reverse complement strand
TGCATATAAGTTAAATAAGCAGGGTGATAATATACAGCCTTGACGTACTCCTTTCCCAATTTTGAACCAGTCTGTTTTTCCATGTCCGGTTCTAGCTGTTGCTTCTTGACCTGCAATGCAGTTTTCTCAGGAGGCAGATATTGTGGTCTGTTATTTTTATCTCTTTAAGAATTTTCCACAATTCATTGTGATCCACACAATCAAAGGTTTTAGCATAGTCAATGAAGCAGAAGTAGATTTTTTTTTTTTTAAATTCTCTTGCTTTTTCTGTGATGCAACAGTTGTTGGCAATTTGATCTCTGGTTCCTCTGCATTGTCTAAATCCATTTTGTACATCTGGAAGTTATTGGTTCACGTACTATTGAAGCCTGAAGGATTTTGAGCATTACCTGGCTAGCATGTGAAGTGAGTACAATTATGCAGTAGTTTGAACATTCTTTGGCATTGCCTCTGTTTGGGATTGGAATGAAAACAGACCTTTTCTAGTCCTGTGGCCACTGCTGAGTTTTCCAAATGCACTGGCATATTGAGTACAGCACTTTAACAGCATCTTCTTTCAGGATCTGAAAGAAGCTCCTGGTTGTATGGCAAACTAGAAGTGTATCTGTTGTCCCTTTGATTCTACTCTCTTAATAAGAGCTCTGTTACTGTTTGTGGAGCGTGTTATAATTTAGAAAGTGTTTTGACATAGATTTCTTATCTGATTCTCACAACAACCTCAGAAGAATGAAGATAGAGTAGTGTATTGCCCCACGTTGTAGACCATATAACAGAAGAATAAGTGAGTTTATATTGTCTAGGAAGTGACAGCAAAATTTGGATCTTCTTTTGTGGTAGTGAACCCTGATCTCTAACTTTCTAAAAACAGAAGCAGCTCATCTTTTTAGTCTGTCTTGCTCAAACTGAATATCCTACAGTGTTCCTGTTTTTCTTAGAATCTTAGCTCAGCTTTCTCTTGAGTGTCAAATGCTCAGTTTAAAGTTTAGCATTGAAACATTCCTATTCTTTTGGCACAGAAAAGGGTCATTTCTGTTTTCAAGACACAGATGTGAGCTGTATGGAATTAGAAATAGATTTTTTTTTTAAGCTCATAGATAAAATCATCCCATTTATTTAGTTTCTCAGAGAAGAACCTGATCTTTCATGATCTTTGTACTGAGTCCTGAGACTGTTTGTGTGTAACCCTTTGGTGTCAGCTATGCTGTGCTGGTGTATTTGTACTTACATGCTCTCTGTTGTGCTTGTTGATAATTATAGAAGGGGATTACTGCAGAAGATTTATCTCTCAAAACCCTGCTGGTGATGGTGATACAGATGTAACCATGAATAAAAATTCATCAAGCTGTATAATTTTGCTTTGTATATTTTAAGATAAAGGTCGACCCCAACTTAAAAAAGTTAACTACAAAAGAAACCCAAGTCCTGCCTCCCCCCAAACTTCTTCCATCTCACCAGCCTACTACTGTTCTCACTTATATTTAGCTTTATAAAACAATAGCCAGTATTGTCTAAATGGCATTATGCCTGGAGTCAAAACTACTGGAATCTGATCCTCAGCACTGCCACTTAACTTCTCTGTACCTTAGTTTGCTCATGTGTGAATGGTGGTAATTATAGCAGCTATTGCATCAGGTTGTGAGGATTGATGAGGTAGTATATGTAAAGTACTTAGGACAGTGCCTGGTATGTAATGAGGATTCAAATGCTAGCTGCTATTGTTATTAATTCCTGAATTAAACTTGCTTCTCAGTTGCTTTTGTACACTGCTTCTGCTGATGGATGATTGTAAGTCCTCCATTCCTGAGGCTGAAGTGAGTGATAGTTGCATGGCTAATATTAGGCACAGTATGCTGCTGGGTGTGTTGATGCCCTATACTTTGGTTCTCTGTAGAATTCTTATTCCATACTTAGTCCAGTTGTATGTATTTTACAGGTGAATGGTATGTCAGAGTTACAAGAAAAATGGCATATTTAATATCCTATTGTATATTGTATAGTTTTTATTTAGGGAGGTGATTGGTTTCATGGAAAGAACCATGTATATGGCAAGTCAAGAGACCTGGATTTTAGTCTTAATTTTGCATTGTTTAGTTTTATGTCATTACGCAGCTCAGCCTCTATGTCTTTATTTGTTGGTGATCTCTGCTTTCCTCTTGAGGGCTCGTTTGTATGTGAGCTGATAGTTATACTCAGTGTACAGATTCCTATAAAGTAATGGTAAGTGATTTCCTTGCTATAAGTGGTTGCTTTATATTAAAAATTAATTATTACGTCCTCTGTTTTCAGCTTCGTGCTCAGAATCAGGTCTTGAAGAAAGGTGTCGTGGATGAACAAGCGAATTCTGCTGCCTTGAAGGTAGGCTACTGAGTGTTTGTGTTATGAGAGTTAGGTTAGTGTTTGGTGAAGCTTACAGCAGGGAATTCAGCCCATTTTGTGGGTTAAATTCCCAACTCTGACACTGATTCACTAGGGATAGGGGAGGGTAATGGAATTTTTTGTGTTTAACTTTCTTACTTATTTAGGTATGAATGTGATGTGCTTTGACTTCTTAGCTAGAGATTACAGAAATGTCTTATTGGACTGTATCTAATGCATTTCTCTCATACCCAGCTTCTTTCATAGCTAAGTTCATCAGGATTAATGGGACTTCTTATCTGGCTTGATCTGATAGCACTTTGCAGGGACTGGGTCATATTCATGTTTATATCCCTAACATTCAGCAGATTGTCCCCTAATAATGGATCTGAAAGTGTAAATCATTTAGTGCCTTAATCTTGCTTTGGGTTGAGCTGTTTAATAGTAGTAACCTGTGTTAATGATGACTGTTTGAGTGATCTATCAGCACCTTTAACTGAGAGGAGAAATATGATGGGAGAATAAGAATTTGTTTCTACCTCATTGAAGCAGGCATGTAATAAATACTGCTTGAAAGTGTTAGTTGTTCAGTCAACTCAGGCCAACTCTTGGTGACCCCAGGGACTATATAGCCCATGCTCCTCTGTCCATGGGATTCTCCAGGCAAGAATACTGGAGTGGGTTGCAATTCCCTTCTCCAGGGGAATCTTTCTGGATTTCTCCAGGGGTTGAACCTAGGTCTCCCACATTACAGGCAAATTCTGTACCATCTGAGCCACCAGGGAAGCACAGATATTGCTTAGTGATACTCTTAATTGGATAAATTGATTCTAGGATATGGATTCCTTCTTGGCCAAGTTTCAGTAAAATACACTGCCTGCCTCATTCTTTCATTGCCTCCCTTGCTCCCTCTTCAGAGAAAAGGGCTTAGGAGTCCTTTTAGTTTTCTGTCTTTCTGGAGTAGCCCGCAACCGGTGACACAAGAACGGTCACCAAGATCGTGAGATGCGTCCTTTCGCTTAGCTAGTGTTGGACCCTTCTCCAGAGAAATCTGTCTTGAGGGGTGCTCCCACAGACTCGGGGCTGAGATGGTTCAGAGTACCTTAGCCTAAGCTCTCTGCACTTAAGCTGAGATGATTAAAATTAAGCTTTATAGTCAGGATTTGTTAGCTAAGTTACTGTTTTATTTAAATCACTGAAGAAGTTGATCATTATCTGTCTCCTTATGATGTTTAAAACCTATTCCTGGGGAAAGTATTTCCTAACTCGTCTTAGTCGCCCACACTGGTGTTTCACACCCTCCCGTGGCTGATTGTGTTTGATTAACACTGATAGTGGCTGTGGTGGTGACTGTGGTGACGGTGTCAGCAGGCCCTATTCATTGAGTGCTCGCTGTGTGTCAGGCAAACATTGCACTGAGCACCTTACACACATTTTCTCAGTTTTCACAACAACCCTGTGAGGGCACGTGCCACTGTCATCATTGTCATCGTAGGAACTAGGATTTATAGAGAGACTGGGATGGATGTCTTCTGAAATCAATGATTGGTTAATGGGGTTGGAATATTAGTCACCTAGTGATCTGAGCACCTTACACACATTTTCTCAGTTTTCACAATAACCCTGTGAGGGCACGTGCCACTGTCATCATTGTCATCGTAGGAACTAGGATTTATAGAGAGACTGGGATGGATGTCTTCTGAAATCAATGATTGGTTAATGGGGTTGGAATATTAGTCACCTAGTGATTAATCTGGAGAAGGAAATGACAACCCACTCCAGTATTCTTGCCTGGAGAATCCCAGGGACGGGGGAGCAATTATTAAGGATATAAAGAGATTACTTTTAATTGAACTGTTCATTGCAGTCGGCATTTTGATTATATTAGGTTTGTCTCTTCAATGAGTTCTTAGATACAATGAACATTTATTGATTTGAATTTCCTTAAATTGAAATATAAAATAGTTTGGACATGGCCTGGGCCTAAGTTTACCATTGAACTTCAAGTAAACATTAAGGACTTACTAAACAAACAACAGAAAAGGAAATTTTTTTTTTTCTCTTCAATGGAAACATATTCTATCCCTCTAGCCATGCCCTCAACATGCAAATAATGTCAGCTGATTGCAGAACCAGCCTCTGGTTTTTAGGTTGCTATTTCAAAATCTATTCAAAATTAGGAAAGTAGCATTGACATATGCACTGTCGTGTGTAGAATAGGTAACTAGCAGGAAGCTGCTATAAAACACAGAGCCCAGCCTGGCGCTCTGTGACAACCGAGAAGGGTGGAATGGAGTGGAAGAGGGAGGCTTAAGAGGGATGGGATATATATGCAATTATGACTAATTCAGTTGATGTACGGCAGAGACCACCACAACATTGTAAAGCAATTATCCTCCAATTAAAAAAAACCCCTGTTCATTAAAACTTGACCTCTTCTTAGCTTTATAGTGATTTTTCAGTGAAGGTAAAGTAAATGTACAGATCTTTCAGTTTATGGTAGTATATGGCCATTTGTGTTTGATTACCAGTGAACACAAAGTTACCAGAATATCTTAAGGAAAATATAGTTCAGTTCAGTTCAGTCACTCAGTCGTGTTCAACTCTTTGCGACCCCATGAATCACAGCACGCCAGGCCTCCCTGTCCATCACCAACTCCCGGAGTTCACTCAGACTCACATCCATTGAGTCAGTGATGCCGTCCAGCCATCTCATCCTCTGTTGTCCCCTTCTCCTCCTGCCCCTAATCCCTCCCAGCATCAAAGTCCTTTCCAATGATTTAACTCTTCGCATGAGGTGGCCAAAGTACTTGAGTTTCAGCTTTAGTACCATTCCTTCCAAAGAAATCCCAGGGTTGATCTTCAGAATGGACTGGTTGGATCTCCTTGCAGTCCAAGGAACTCTCAAGAGTCTTCTCCAACACCACAGTTCAAAAGCATCAATTCTTCGGCACTCAGCCTTCTTCACAGTCCAGCTCTCACATCCATACATGACTGCTGGAAAAACCATAGCCTTGACTAGACGGACCTTAGTTGGCAAAGTAATGTCTCTGCTTTTGAATATACTATCTAGGTTGGTTATAACTTTTCTTCCAAGGAGTAAGCATAGTTAGAATAGTATTATTTTTAAAAATAGAGTGAAACTAAATATTTCTCTTGTTTCCCATTTTCTTTCCCTGTTGTGGTATAAACAGTACGGCATGGTCAGTAGATGTGTTGTTTACATTTTAGATTTTGTTCCTATTTTCACTTTAAAGTGAACTGAGAATATTCATTGTTAAGATATCTGTCTTTGTTAGGATATATTGATTTTTATCTTTGACAGATCAGAATAATTTAAAGTTAAGAGTATTGAAAAGACTTCATTTTGACTGACTTAAATTCAAGGAAGATTTATAGGAAAAAGTGAATACAAATATATTTCTTCCATTCTTGCTTACCTGAAGGGCATCATCAGTGAGTCTGAGGTTCTCTTTAAAATTTCAAATTTATAGAATTGTAACCTCAGACTTTGTGACTCCTCACCACCAAACACATGAATAACAACATCATATAAAAACGTGTTGTTGTGGATATTTAAGTTGATCAATGTTACTTCAGTAGTATACTCTTTAGCTTTATTTTTAAATTTGCTTGGTTGGACCAGAAAATGATTTTGTCACCAAACAGAGCTAAAAAAAACATAGGAACTGGAATTATAAACATATAAGTTTAATTCCTTAAATAAAGAGGTTTTGATTATATTTTGGTGAAGCAAAAAAATTTTTTTTCATTATTTTTTAAATGTTAAGACTAAATTACAAGGAATGGTCTGTTTTCACTTTGATGTAGGAACAACTGAAAATGAAGGATCAGTCCTTGAGGAAACTGCAGCAGGAAATGGACAGTTTGACATTCCGAAATCTGCAGCTTGCCAAAAGGGTCGAGCTACTTCAAGATGAACTGGCTCTAAGTGAACCCCGAGGCAAGAAAAACAAGGTAGGTCAAGTCAAAACATGGTAGGGTGACCTTGCCATTAGGTGCAGACATCTCCAGGCCATCCTGGTTTTAGCAGAAGACCTCACCTCCAAATACTCTAAAGATCTATTTGTTACACCTAGTTATTGGGTCCAGAAAGCAAACATTTATTATTAATGTATACTAAGTGTTTATTAGAGCCATTTTCACATGGAAGTGAGTTTTCAAGCGTTTATGAGAAACCAGCATGCACATAGTTGATTTAGTGACTAAGAAAAATGAGTGGTGTATCTCATATTGGTCAAAATGACTGTTTTAGTTATAGTAAGTTGCCATTTAACTCAAGGTAGGGCAGATAGAATGAGAAGCACTATCCATATGAACCCCTGTCTGTGGAAGTGGCAGTTGAAGTACTCATACATGAGGCTTGTAAGTTTGCTACAGTTGTATTTTCTTTGTTTTTATTCTTAGGAGTTCAGTTTGTGTGTGTTTTGTTTGTTTGTTCATTTGTTGTTTTGGAGAAACTTTGTATTTAATGGGAAAGCTTAGCACGCTCAGCACCAGGCATGGCCTGGAGTCTAAGCAGCAGGGATGGGTAGGTGACCTCCATGGAGGTTCACATGGCAAAGATGATGAGAAAGGCAACCATTAAACAGAAGAGCTCCTCAGATAAGGCAAAGCCCAAATTAGCCTAGGAGAAGAGCTGTTGCTTCAGAGACGGGTTCCTGGCATAGCCAGTGATCAAGCTGACAAACAGTGCTCCAGTGCCAGCCCCTGAGCCAGCCACCAGCTATGACAGCCCCAGCGCCAATAAACTTGGCTGCTGTGTCAGTATCCCGGGAAAAAACACTGGTGTAGTACTCCTGCCTGGCCACCTGGAGTGGGACACTGCTGTGGGAAGGCTGTTCAGTTGATATCTCTGGCCTACTCAGGAAAGAGGCAGACAAAGCCTGATGGGGCCCCTGGTCGAAGAGGGGATCAGAGCAGGAGGAGTGAGTGGTGCCCTGGCGGTCTGTGTTTCTCAAGTCTCCTGCCTTCTTCTCTTCTGTCTGATGCTCGTCTTACTCATCCTCTTCACTGCATGAAGCTCCATGGAGGTCACCTACCCACCCCTCCTGCTTTGGCTTCAGGTCACGCCCGATACTGGAGTGTGCTAAGCTTTACCTTTAAACACGATGTTTCTCTTAAAAAAAGTCCCAAGGTGTAAATATAAATTTCTTTCCCTTCTGGTTTTATGTAGTGAGGTGAGATTCTGATTGATCTAAGATGGATGATCTGATACTTTTGATCATTCTGTGGTTAAGAAGTTGCTGCTTTTTTCAAGGGCAGAAGCTAGTGATTGAGTCTTTAAAAGTCCTGTGTGTCTGTTGGACAGCACCCCAAAAATGTGTGGACTGAGGCAATGATGACAGAATGGTTGGAGGGAAGAAAGTTCACAGTGCCTCTGAAGCGGTGCGTGGGGAGGACAGAGTGCAGGCTTTGAAGCTGAGCACAGATTTGAATTCTTGGTCTTCCATTTATAGGTCTATGACCTTAGGCAAGTTTTTTAGCCTTGCAGCCTCAGTGGTGGGAAGGACTTTCAGGTTTGTTGTCAGGATTAAATGAGATCATATAAAGTACCTAGGACTGTATGTGCATGTGATGTACATGTTGACATAATTATGTCTCATTTCCCCTCCCTGGAAGAATTCTCCAGAGCGGTAATTTCTCAAGTAAGTGGGGAACAGTTCAGTTTAGTCACTTAGTCGTGTCTGACTCTTTGTGACCCCATGAACTACTGCATGCCAGGCTTCTGTGTCCATCACCAACTCCCGAAGCTTACTCAAACTCACGTCCATTGAGTTGGTGATGCCATCCAACCATCTCATCCTCTGTCATACCCTTCTCTGCCTGCCTTCAATCTTTCCCAGCATCAGGGTCTTTTCCAGTGAGTCAGTTTTTCATATCAGGTGGCCAACGTATTGGAGTTTCAGCTTCAACATCAGTCCTTCCCATGAATATTCAGGACTGAGTTCCTTCAGGATGGACTGGTTGGATCGCCTTGCAGTGCAAGAGACTCTCAAGAATCTTCTCCAGCACCACAGTTGAAAAGCATCAATTCTTCAGCATTCAGCTTTCTTTATGACCCAACTCTTCACATCCATACATGACTACTGGAAAAATCATAGCTTTGACTAGGTGGACCTTTGCTGGCAAAGTAATGTCTCTGCTTTTTAATATGCTGTCTAGGTTGGTCAGAGCTTTTCTTCCAGGGAGTAAGCATCTTTTGATTTTTTGGCTGTAGTCACCATCTGCAGTGATTTTGGAGCCCAAGAAAATAAAATCTCTTACAGTTTCTATTGTTTCCCAATCTGTTTGCGATGAAGTGATAGGACCAGATGCCATGATCTTAGTTTTCTGTATGTTGAGCTTTAAGCCAGCTTCGCTCTCCTCTTTCACTTTCCTCAAGAGGCTCTTTAGTTCCTTGCTTTCTGCCATAAGGGTGGTGTCATCTGCATATCTGAGTTATTGATATTTCTCTCGGCAATCTTGATTCCAGCTTGTGCTTCTTCCAGCCCAGTGTTTCTCATGCTGTACTCTGCATAGAAGTTAAATAAGCAGGGTGACAATATGCAGCCTTGACGTACTCCTTTCCCGATTTGGAACTAGTCTGTTGTTCCATGTCCAGTTCTAACCGTTGCTTCTTGACCTGCATACAGATTTCTCAGGAGGCAGGTCAGGTTGTTTGGTACTCCCATCTCTAAGAATTTTCCACAGTTTGTTATGATCCACACAAAGGCTTTGGTAAAGTCCATAGAGCAGAAGTAGGTGTTTTTCTGAAACTCTCTTACTTTTTTTATGATCTAATGGATGTTGGCAATTTGATCTCTGGTTCTTCTGCCTTTTCTAAATCCAACTTGAACATCTGGACGTTTACAGTTCACGTACTGTTGAAGCCTGGCTTGGAGAATTTTGAGCATTACTTTGCTAGTGTGTGAGATGAGTGCAATTGTGCAGTAGTTTGAGCATTCTTTGGCATCGCCTTTTTTTGGGATTGGAATGAAAACTGACCTTTTCCAGTCCTGTGGCCACTGACATGTTGCTAAATTTGTCACATGTTTTCTAAATTTGCTGGCATATTGAGTGCAGCACTTTAACAGCATCATCTTTTAGGATTTGAAATAGCTCAACTGGAATTCCATCACCTCTACTAGCTTTGTTGGGGGATGCTTCCTAAGGCCCACTTGAGTTCTCATTCCAGGATGTCTGGCTCTAGGTAAGTGGTCACACCATCGTCGTTATCTCGGTTGTGAAGATCTTTTTTGTATAGTTCTTCTGTGTATTCTTGCCACCTCTTCTTAATATCTTCTGCTTCTGTTAGGTCCTTACCATTTCTGTCCTTTATTGTGCCCATCTTTTCATGAAATGTGCCCTTGGTGTCTCTAATTTCTGTCTCTTATACACATCTAGATGTGTATAAGAGACAGGGATCATATATCATGAAATATCAAAGAATTGTTGTTTCAGTGAAAACTAAAGTGAATGTTTTAGAAAGCTTAATAAGGGAGAGGCATTTTAAAAATTGCTATTGAATTTAGATGAAACAATACAAAAACTTGAGGGGAAATTATGAAAATCTTAAATGATTCTGTATTTCAGATTGCTTAATAAAAGTTTTAAATTTCTTCATTTTAGAGAAGTTTGAATTAGAAATCATAGACAAGGTGTATGGGTGTAGTTTTTGCAAGACATAAGAGGCTCCAATCAGCGAATTCACATTAAAAAAAAATAGATTGGTTTTATGGTCAAAAATTTGTGAGTAAATGCATACTTATTTTCTAAGTTAGAATAAAATGATTATGATATAGACAAATCATTTTTAAAATTCTCTCCTAAGTTTTTGATTAACCAGACAACTATCAGTCTTCATTGTACTAGATAACAAGGCATCCAGTCTATTTTTACAACTCATTTTTAAAACTTAGGTAATCCTATGAAAGCTGTAGTCAGTGTATGTTAAGATGAATGTCTCAAGAGAAAGCTGACTTACCATTTTTAAAGTTTACATTCTCTAAAATATTTGCAGAGTGTCATGGGTGATAGTGACAGCTCCAGAAAGTTTGGATTCACTGATGTGGGTTTAACCCTTATTCAGT
>SJYX01022832.1:468130-529175 GCA_006410675.1 Oreotragus oreotragus | reverse complement strand
TGATACTGAATGGTTTGCCTTGGAAATGTACAGAGATGATTCTGTTGTTTTTGAGATTGCACCCAAGGACTGCATTTTGGACTCTTGTTAACTATGATAGCTACTCCATTTCTTTTAAGGGATTCTTGCCCACAGTAGTAGATATGATGGTCATCTGAGTTAAATTCAGCCATTCCAGTCCATTTTAGTTCACTGACTACTAAAATGTCGACGTTCACTCTTGCCATCTCCAGTTTGACCACTTCCTTTTTACCTTGAAATTGGAGCAGAGAGTGCAAAACAGATATGTATCGGAATCGCTTGGAAAACTTTGTCAAAATACACATACTGTGGAAATTCTGGAAGACGCTTGGGGAGGGGAAATAGCCATCTGTATCTCATCGCCAGGTTAGTGAGATCCTCTCTCAGGCTTGTTTTAGTAGATTTAGGTGTAATTACTTCTGAATTAGTTTTAATAAAAACTTTCCAAATTTGGAATTTCTGAACAACCAGAATATGTCATTCAGCAGTGTTCCTTGTTTGAATGTACGTCTTGTGTTCACATTTGGTGTTTATGTATTTGTTTATTACATAGCTGCTCCATTTTCAGAGGCTTTTAATCGTGGGTTCACATTGGATCAGTAAGTGACTTCATTTTAAGTGAGGAGTGAAGTACAAGAAAGGCAGAGGAGGGTGGTGACTGATGTCTGAACAGTTTCATTGTTAGGCTGTCCCTTGAATAGTGTCATTTCTGTGTGTATTCCATGAAAACAAATGTTCATTATTGGCTCTTAAATAGTGCTCTTCTTCTATGGAGAAAAAGTTAATATTGTTATAAAGGCAAAAGGAAAGTATTTTTCATAGTTTTGTGCCTTTTTCCTTCTATTTATTTATAATAGCTTTATCTTGTATTTTTTTAAATTAGAAATGTATGTGAACTTTTGTATAAATGTAGTTTTGTGAGTGGTATTAATTTCTTAAAGGAGTTTAACAACTCAGACTCATGGAGTTGCTAAAACTGTCATTTTTTAAACTGGAAGATCAATTGTTGAAACGATATTTATTAGCATATTTATGTTGCTAACTTTCTGGATCTACTCTGTCTTCCAGCAGAACTACTCCCAAATTCATCTGCAAAGAATAGTGAGCCTTATCTGTTCTTTTATTCCTCTCTCTTTTAAGCTTTTATGTTCATTGCAATATTTGCATTTCCAACTTATGTCACATAGGAAAAGTTAAATGATGGACTGTATACCTTTTACAGGATTGTTTGACAGTGGTGAACACGTAGAAGAGACAAGCTACTAAGGTGATAGAGAATCTGTGTACCTTAGAATGTTTCTCTAAAGGATGACAGTTATGTGGACATAACTTATTCTTTCCATCAGAAAAGTGGAGAATCTTCTCAGTTGAGTCAAGAGCAGAAGAGTGTCTTTGATGAAGACCTGCAAAAGAAGATAGAAGAAAATGAACGGTTGCATATACAAGTGAGAAAATCTTCTATTTTTCTGTATGAATTAAAAAATGGGTTGTATGATCTGGAATGTGGAAAAAACAACTCATGATAGAGTATTTTGTATGTGGGTGGGTGTTTTAACGTTTCCTGTGGTTGGTGGGTACATATGTCACTGTTGTTCATTCATTTCTAAGATCTCACATTTTAATATGGATGTGTGCTTTGAATATGCACTTGTTCAGAGGACAGCTGAATAGCTTTATAAGTTAATGATACAGAAGTATAATGGGGACTCTTCCTTTTCTATAGGACATGTTTAGATGGGGCTTATCATTTTAATTTGTGACAGTTGGTTTTTGTCTGTTTCCCTTTGAGCCTGTAAGGTCTCACTAGGGTATAGACCATGTCATTTTTTTCTGCCCAGCCTCAGAACAGGGCCTCACTCATGGCATGCCTTCAGATATTTATGGAATGTTGAGTAATCAATGTCTGCTCCAAACCAGTCAGCATATTTTAAGTCATAGTATAGTGGATTCAGCTGTGCCTCCTGATTTTTCTTGTGTGAAATGGTGAGCATAATCAAAGAGTGGAAAATAAATTTTCATTCTTAGTGTTTGAAAATGTCTTCAAGATGAACTTTTGGCCTCATGAATTTTGTGTGAAATAGTGGTAACTCTTAACTAGTGTTGAATTCTCACTGGGTTTCCCTGGTAGCTCGGTTGGTAAAGAATCCGCCTGCAATGCAGGAGACCCCGGTCCAATTCCTGGGTCAGGAAGATCTGTTGGAGAAGGGATAGGCTAGGATTCTCATTAAGGAAAGGAGCTTTACCTGATACAGGAATAACATCTGTTTGAGTTTTGATTATTTAATTGTAGAAGTTCGCGTAACAGTATAACAAGTGTTGTGGTCAGCTGGCCGGTTGAGTTAGTTCTCTGTGTCCCAGAGGCAGTTTGAAGTAGAAGTCCATGAGGTAGGTTGGGGAAGGAAATGCAGGCTTTGAAGTCTGTTTGTGCCTGTGAAACAGCTGACAGTGAGGTAGCCCCTTGAAGCTTCAGGTCCCCCATCTGTAAAGGAGGGTCTGCAGGCAACACCGCCTCTGACCTGCGAGGATCCACTGAGCTCTCGCCTGTGCAGTTTCGCACGCTGAGCATATGGAACCTTAGGGAAGTCGCTCAGTGATTAGTCACTGCCATTGTTTTCTCGTCATGGCGTGTATATGAGGAGGTTGTGAGAAGACGACGTGATCTTTTCTTTTCAGTTTTTTGAAGCCGATGAGCAGCACAAGCACGTGGAAGCAGAGCTGAGGAGTCGGCTGTCCACTCTGGAAATGGAGGCGGCTCAGCACCAAGCTGTGGTCGACGGCCTGACGCGCAAGTACATGGAGACCATCGAGAAACTGCAGAACGACAAGGCTAAACTAGAGGTAAGCCCCGCTGTTGGTGAGAGCTTGTTGAGAAATAGTCTGGGCTTTTGTAAACCGTCTGCCTGCTTTGGAGAACAGAAGTTAGCCACTCAAGGCGGGACTGCAGCCTACAGTGTCTACTCAGCGTGTTGTCATCTGTGGCCTGATTCATCTGCTTTTCTTTTCTTCTCACAGACAGATATGGATATAATTTTGGTTAATAGTGGTTGTCCTACCACATTTCTAGCAAACAGAACACAGTTTCAAATAAATAGCTATATAAAATTTATAGGGGAAAGCCAAAAAGAAAAAAGAGTAGAAAAAATTTTTCACCACTTTCAGGATTTCAAAATGGAAAGCCAAGCAATATAGTTTGGCATAGTTTATTTTTTATTTTTAAAAATTTTATTGGAGTATAGTTGATATACAATGTTGTATTAGTTTCAAGTGTTCAGCAAAGTGATTCAATTATACATATACATATATTCATTCTTTTTCAGATTTTTTCCCCCCATATAAGTTATTACAGACTATTGAGTAGAGTTCCCTGTGCTATGCTTTTCTTTTCCTTCTAAAATTTAGGTAAAATCTCAGACTCTAGAAAAGGAGGCCAAGGAATGTCGACTTCGGACAGAAGAATGGTATGTGGAAATGTGAATTCTGAGGGGCCCTGAAGTGAGAATCAAATGGTTTAGTAGCTTCTCTGTCTTAATTTTCTCACATTTGCAGTGAGACAGAAGTAGATCATTTCTAGGGGCCTTTTTAGTTGTTTTATCTCTGGGACCTTAACAATTCTTGGTAGAGTGGCTCGTGCAGCAGTCCTCAGCCTGCAGATGTTCTGGCCTGTGGCAGATGCCATTCTGGGGCTTCTGTACTGAGGAATGGGCGCGTTCTGTGGCGAACTACTCTAAAGAGACAGTCTTCTCATAGTCCCAGGCAGGGAAACTGACTGTTGATCGTGGTGCCAGCCTTCTAGTGTTTAGTTGCTAAGTAGTGTCTGACTCTTTGAGACCCCGGGGACTGTAGCCCGCCAGGCTCCTCCATCCATGGGATTTCCCAGGCGAGGATACTGGAGTGGTTGGCCATTTCCTTCTCCAGGGGATCTTCCTGACTCAGGGATTGAACTCACATCTCCTGTTGTCTCCTGCACGTAGGCAGATTCTTTACTGCTGAGCCACCAGGGAAGCCCAACATTTTAATAAAATGGTACCTTTTAAATAAAATGAGGTTGTGTAATCTAATGTGGAGATATTTACCTGTTAAAATATTACTTATCTCTGGATGGTAAGAGCATGTGCCAACATTTATTTGATAAATGACATATTTTAGATTTTGATAGGATCAATCAAGTGAATTTCTTCAATTTAGTTGTACTGAAAATGCATGATGTACCTATACTCTTAATTGAATCAAAACCAAAAATGATCAGATTTTGAGCTCAAGGAAAAAATCTACTATAATACTTTTAAAAATTTTACTGTTATACTTGAACAAATACTTGTGTTATAAAGAGAAAAATCTATGAGTTTGAAATGGCTCTAAGATGATTTTAAACTTGGGGAAATAAAATTATATAAGATAGTGGAACTGTGATAAATTCTTTGCAGCTTCTAGTTATTCAGCGGGAGTCTCAAGGACTTTAAAATCAAGACTTAGTATTTTTCTTATCTTCATTTTTTTTTTAAACAACTCTCTACTACCAAGGGTATATAGATGTCAGATAAGCCTGTCAGTCTGAAAGCCTGATACCAGCTGTTGAGGTAACATGCAAATGTTGATCATATGGTTTTGTATTTTTTCTTTCAGTCAGTTACAGTTAAAGAATCTTCATGAAGATTTGTCAAGTAGATTAGAGGAATCCTTATCAATCATCAATGAGAAAGTACCTTTTAATGATACAAGTAGGTGTTATGTACAGTTTTCCATTATTTGCATCTCTGAACTTCTTTAGGCTAGCCATCTTATTAAAATAGTTTGTAATGTACTTGGCTCAAAATCTCACTCGCCCAACAGAGGGTTGCTTTCTTTTTGTCCTTTTGATCAGCTTTGGCCCTCATGTCTCATAGGGAGATTTTATGTTGTCACATAACTATTCTGAAGCTAGTCTTCTTGGAAAAAGCCCAAAGCTACATTTTTCAATTGCATCTATTTGACATATCCCAACGTGAAAACCAGCCTGTACACGTAAAGTACCTGAATACTTGTACAAAAAAAGCTGATCACAATGGACGGCAAGGTGAAAGAGTAAGGGAATGGGTGGGAGGTGATTCTTCTCTGTCAGGTATCTCCTGCCTTTTGGACAATGCGCAGCGCTAGTTCCGGAGCTGACTCGCGTATTCCTGCTTCCCCCTCATCCTGAGAAGGATCTGGTAATTTACATAACCAAGAGCACCAAAGAGAACTTAAAAAAAAAAAATTGACTTGCGTGTATGTGTTTGAAAGTGTTAGTCACTTTGTCGTTTCTGACTCTTTGCAACCCCATGGACTGTAGCCCACCAGGCTCCTCTGTCCATTGAACTCAGCAGGCAAGAATACTGCAGTGGGTAGTATTCTGGGGAATCTTCCTGACCCAGGGATCGAACCCAGGTCTCCTGCACTGCAAGCAGATTCTTTACTTTCTGAGCTACCAGGGAAGCCCAAGTATTAAGTCAAAATCTTAAAGACAAAGAAAACAGTTGTTTGAAACTTAAATTCCATGTGGTATACATTTTCTTTTTTACAATCATATGATTGATATTAATTTTTGACTTCTCAATTTTTCTTAGGAAAGACCTAAAAAAAAGAGGGAAGAAAAGACAAAGACAAAGAAAAATAGCAGTTTGCTCTAAAACTGAAATCAGCATATGTCATTATCATATCAAAAACCTAAATTCCTCTGAAAACAACACCTGTTACTGCTTTCTACATTAATGTAAATAGCATCAGCATACTTTGATCCACTAGACTTGAATCCTTGGCATTTCATTTACTCCTTAATCCTTAGTCATCAGGTTCTAATCACTTCGTCTGAATCTCTTTGGGTTTATCCTTTCTTTTCCAATAGTAGTTGTCACCCTATTTTAGGTCCTTATCATGTTACTACTTTTAGTTCTGAAATATTTAGAGATTATTTGCTGAAGGTCTAAATCTTGCATAAGATATGCAAAAATGTATAAGACAAAAATCTCTACCCTCAGGGAACTTATAGTCTAGTAGGGGGAAAATAAGATAGAGAAATACCTGAAATATAAGCTGAGTTATTCCATGAAGAACTTCTTGGGGTTTCAGAGGAAGGGTGATTACTGCTGGTGGGGTTGTCTGGGGAAGCCTTCTGGAAGAAGTGTGCTTTGGGCTGGGCCAGGGTGTGAAAGTAGGTTTCGTTGGTCAGAGAGGTGAGGGAGAACCAGCCAGGGAATTGCGTTGAGTGTGGCGTGTAGGATAAAGGTGCTGTCAGGGCCTGGCGGTATTGCGTTGAGTGTGGCGTGCAGGATAAAGGTGCTGTCAGGGCCTGGCGGTATTGCGTGGAGTGTGGCGTGCAGGATAAAGGTGCTGTCAGGGCCTGGCGGTGGTAATTAGTTGCGTATGACTGGAAGCTAGCGCGGATGGGATGTGGAAGCCAGTGATAGGTACGTTCTGAAGGGGAGGGTGGTACTGGACCCTCAAGTTCTGGGCAGAGGACTTGGGATTTCATTCACAACGCAGTAGGTTGTTGGAGAGGATTTTAGAAATGTCCCTTTTTAAACAAAATTATTTATTTATGTTTGGCTGTGCTCGGTCTTTATTGCTGCGTGTGCTTTTCTCTAGCTGCGGCGAGTGGAGGCTACTCCACAGTTGCTGTATGAGGGCTTCTCATGGCAGTGGCTCCTCTCTTTGCAGAGCACCAGTCGAGGGTGCACGGCGGCAGTAGCTGCGGCACATGGGCTTAGTTGCTTCTCCCAGGCCCTGGAGCACAGGCTCAGTAGCTCCGAGGCACGTGGGATTCTTCCGGATTAGGGATCGAACCTGTGTCTCCTGCATTGGCAGGTGGATTCTTTACCACTCAGCCACCAGGGAAGCCCTGGAAATGTCTTGATGAGATTTGCACTCACTTGGTTAATCTGGCAACAGGGTGTAGACTGCACTGGAATGGGAGAAGGAGACTGGTGCTGTTGCAGTGATAGTCCTGGTGTGCTGGGATGGGAGCAGGAGCCTGAGATGTCAGGAGATGCAAGGAGGCAAGGCAGAGAGAGCAGGTAGTGTGGGGAAAAGATGTGGTGCAGCTTACAGAGATCAGAGAGGCAGATGGAGAGCAGGTTTATGGGAGAGATGAGGAGGTCAACTTGGATGTGGCTTAACAGTCTAACAGATTGGTGTGCATTTCTTTACCTGCTGGTGTGCACATTTGTAAATAAAAGTCTAGAGCTGGGAAGAGAAGCTGATGTTGACCCAATTGGGATGGATGAGCCCCTCTGTTGGGAATGGTGGGAATGAGGGTTGTAGAGTACAAAGAGGCCTGTGCAGAGTCCACCCCAGTGATCAGGAAGGGAAGGGCTGAGTGGAGACGAGCTGGCAAATGGGGTGAGCATTTATTATTTCTTAGTTAAGCTCTTATTCTGTAAATGTAAAAATGACTTAATGTACATCCATTTTTGTTTTGTAGAATATAGCCAGTATAATGCTCTGAATGTTCCAGTCCACAATAGGAGACATCAGGTAAAGATGAAGTCTTTATTTTCAGTAATGTGCATGTCAAACTTTTCAGAAACACTCGTTAGTTGTTTGGGCCTCTGTTTAGTGCACCAAACCATTGCATGTTACTTTTACTTTCTTTTCTCATACATTAAAAAAAATTATGGAACATGCTATTTTTTGAATTTGTAAATAATACAGATTTTTGCTGTCTCTTGTCTTATAACATTAAAACTGAATTGTGGGAGGCACTGATTTTTGTCATACCTTTCTTTTAGGTTGGTGGGCTTTGCACTTTAGGTTAAGTAGAAGAGGTATATTAGCCAATATGGACAGCTTTCTAGTTTACTTAGATGGTAGTATTAAAATATAAGTGGGAGCAAAAATTGAGGAATAATTATTTTAAAGTTCAAATGTTTTCTCCAAAAGCAGACTTAATAAAGTTGCTTGGATATAATAACCTGATAGTTGACTTTAACTGGATCTTTTTCTTCTTAAAGCTGAAGATGCGGGATATCGCTGGGCAGGCCCTGGCTTTTGTTCAAGATCTTGTCAAGGCTCTTCTGAACTTTCACACCTATACAGAACAGAGGATTCAGATTTTTCCTATTGATTCTGCCATTGACACAATATCTCCATTGAATCAGAAGGTATGTTTAACTGAGGATACGTTTTGTATGCCCTTCTAAGTTCAGTTCAGTTCAGTCGCTCAGTCGTGTCTGACTCTTTGCGACCCCGTGAATCGCAGCACGCCAGGCCTCCCTATCCATCACCATCTCCCGGAGTTCACTCAGACTCACGTCCATCGAGTCCATGATGCCATCCAGCCATCTCATCCTCGGTCGTCCCCTTCTCCTCCTGCCCCCAATCCCTCCCAGCATCAGAGTCTTTTCCAATGAGTCAACTCTTCGCATGAGGTGGCCAAAGTACTGGAGTTTCAGCTTTAGCATCATTCCTTCCAAAGAAATCCCAGGGTTGATCTCCTTCAGAATGGACTGGTTGGATCTCCTTGCAGTCCAAGGGACTCTCAAGAGTCTTCTCCAACACCACAGTTCAAAAGCATCGATTCTTCGGCGCTCAGCTTTCTTCACAGTCCAACTTTCACATCCATACATGACCACAGGAAAAACCATAGCCTTGACTAGGCGGACCTTAGTCGGCAAAGTAATGTCTCTGCTTTTGAATATACTATCCAGGTTGGTCATAACTTTTCTTCCAAGGAGTAAGCGTCTTTTAATTTCATGGCTGCAGTCACCATCTGCAGTGATTTTGGAGCCCAAAAAAATAAAGTCTGACACTGTTTCCACTGTTTCCCCATCTATTTCCCATGAAGTGATGGGACCGGATGCCATGATCTTCGTTTTCTGAATGTTGAGCTTTAAGCCAACTTTTTCGCTCTCCTCCTTCACTTTCATCAAGAGGCTTTTTAGCTCCTCCTCACTTTCTGCCATAAGGGTGGTGTCATCAGCATATCTGAGGTTATTGATATTTCTCCCGGCAATCTTGATTCCAGCTTGTGTTTCTTCCAGTCCAGCGTTTCTCATGATGTACTCTGCATATAAGTTAAATAAGCAGGGAGACAATATACAGCCTTGACGTACTCCTTTTCCTATTTGGAACCAGTCTGTTGTTCCATGTCCAGTTCTAACTGTTGCTTCCTGACCTGCATACAGATTTCTCAAGAGGCAGGTTAGGTGGTCTGGTATTCCCATCTCTTTCAGAATTTTCCACAGTTTATTGTGATCCACACAGTCAAAGGCTTTGGCATAGTCAATAAAGCAGAAATAGATGTTTTTCTGGAACTCTCTTGCTTTTTCCATGATCCAGCGGATGTTGGCAATTTGATCTCTGGTTCCTCTGCCTGTTCTAAAACCAGCTTGAACATCAGGGAGTTCACGGTTCACATATTGCTGAAGCCTGGCTTGGAGAATTTTGAGCATTACTTTACTAGCGTGTGAGATGAGTGCAATTGTGCGGTAGTTTGAGCATTCTTTGGCATTGCCTTTCTTTGGAATTGGAATGAAAACTGACCTTTTCCAGTCCTGTGGCCACTGCTGAGTTTTCCAAATTTGCTGGCATATTGAGTGCAGCACTTTCACAGCATCATCTTCCAGGATTTGAAACAGCTCAACGGGAATTCCATCACCTCCACTAGCTTTGTTCTTAGTGATGCTTTCTAAGGCCCACTTGACTTCACATTCCAAGATGTCTGGCTCTAGATTAGTGATCACATCCTCATGATTATCTGGGTCGTGAAGATCTTTTCTGTACAGTTCTTCTGTGTATTCTTGCCACCTCTTCTTAATATCTTCTGCTTCTGTTAGGTCCATACCATTTCTATCCTTTATCGAGCCCATCTTTGCATGAAATGTTCCCTTGGTATCTCCAATTCTCTTGAAGAGATCTCTAGTCTTTCCCATTCTGTTGTTTTCCTCTATCTCTTTGCATTGATTGCTGAAGAAGGCTTTCTTATCTCTTCTTGCTATTCTTTGGAACTCTGCATTCAGATGCTTATATCTTTTCTTTTCTCCTTTGCTTTTCGCCTCTCTTCTTTTCAGTGCTATTTGTAAGGCTTCTCCAGACAGCCATTTTGCTTTTTTGCATTTCTTTTCCATGGGGATGGTCTTGATCCCTGTCTCCTGTACAATGTCACGAACCTCATTCCATAGTTCATCAGGAACTCTGTCTATCAGATCTAGGCCCTTAAATCTATTTCTCACTTCCACTGTATAATCATAAGGGATTTGATTTAGGTCATACCTGAATGGTCTAGCGGTTTTCCCTACTTTCTTCAATTTAAGTCTGAATTTGGAAATAAGGAGTTCATGATCTGAGCCACAGTCAGCTCCTGGTCTTGTTTTTGTTGACTGTATAGAGCTTCTCCATCTTTGGCTGCAAAGAATATAATCAATCTGATTTCGGTGTTGACCATCTGGTGATGTCCATGTGTAGAGTCTTCTCTTGTGTTGCTGGAAGAGGGTGTTTGCTATGACCAGTGCATTTTCTTGGCAAAACTCTATTAGTCTTTGCCCTGCTTCATTCCGCATTCCAAGGCCAAATTTGCCTGTTACTCCAGGTGTTTCTTGACTTCCTACTTTAGCATTCCAGTCCCCTATAATGAAAAGGACATCTTTTTTGGGTGTTAGTTCTACAAGGTCTTGTAGGTCTTCATAAAACCGTTCAACTTCAGCTTCTTCAGCATTACTGGTTGGGGCATAGACTTGGATAACTGTGATATTGAATGGTTTGCCTTGGAAACGAACAGAGATCATTCTGTCGTTTTTGAGATTGCATCCAAGTACTGCATTTCGGACTCTTTTGTTGACCATGATGGCTACTCCATTTCTTCTGAGGGATTCCTGCCCGCAGTAGTAGATATAATGGTCATCTGAGTTAAATTCACCCATTCCAGTCCATTTTAGTTCGCTGATTCCTAGAATGTCGACGTTCACCCTTGCCATCTCTTGTTTGACCACTTCCAATTACAGAACGTGGTCCACTGGAGAAGGGAATGGCAAGCAACTTCAGTATTCTTGCCTTGAGAACCCCATGAACAGTATGAAAAGGCAAAATGGTAGGATATCAAAAGAGAATCTCCCCAGGTCGTTAGGTGCCCAATATGCTACTGGAGATCAGTGGAGAAATAACTCCAGAAAAAATGAAGGGATGGAGCCAAAGCAAAAACAATACCCAGTTGTGCATGTGACTGGTATAGAAGCAAGATCTGATGCTGTAAAGAACAATATTGCATAGGAACCTGGAATGTCAGGTCCATGAATCAAGGCAAATTGGAAGTGGTCAAACAAGAGATGCCCTTCTGGAGAGTTGCTATTTATTAGAGTAGTTCTGTGCTTCAGCCAAGTACTGTAGAGGACATGGGGAGAAACTCTTAAGTCATAGTCTTTACCGTCAAGAAATAGGGTAAACATGGAGATTCTTATGAAATGAAATAATGAGGGATGTGTTAGAAGACCTAAGTGTGAATGTGTGGTCAGGGCAGTAAGTGAAGATGACGTCATCAAGGAAGGGAGACTGCTGTTGGTGGTAGTGTCTGGGAGACTCTGGTGATTTGACTGGACTTTGAGAAATGAGCATGGTTTGCATAGGAGGAGAGAACTGGGGTAGGTGTTTTTTCCCCACAAAACTTTTCCCCACAAACCTTTTGAAGTTCATAAAAATTAAAGTTTGAATCTTTGAAATACTCTTTAATATCACCATGGGAAAAAGCTTTCAGATGACCTGGGTAAGGAAAATGGAACTGTAGCATTTTAAGGCAGTTATTTTCTTTTACACTTCCTATAATATAAAAGCATTTTTTCCCCCACTGGTTCTTTGTCCATTATTTTATTTTTATTTTTTTGTTTTGGGGGCCTTTTTTGGCCATACCATGCAGCTTGTGGGATCTTAGTTTCCCACCTAGGGATTGAACCTGGGCCCCAGCAGTGAAAGCACTGCATTTTAACCACTGGACTGCCAGGGAATTCCCACCATTATTTTACTTAGCTTGTTACCATGTTATGCTCACATGGTGAGAATCAAATATGTCAATCATAATGGAAATATTTCATTACTCTGAAGAATTCATATTTTTCTCAGTATTTTACCTTTGGTACCTTTATCTCTGAGAGACCCTCTGTGACTTTTCTGTTAAGTCTCTATTATTGAAGATTTAGTAACCATTTGTTAAAAGATGACCAAAGTGTTTAGACTTGTTCATAAAATCATAAAGTAGACTTTTATACCTGAGCTTAGAGTTCCTTGGTGGCTCAGATGGTAAAGCGTCTGCCTACAATGTGGGAGACCTGGGTTCAATCCTTGGGTTGGGAAGATCCCCTGGGGAAGGAAATGGCAACCCACTCCAGTATTCTTGCCTGGAAAATCCCATGGACAGAAGAGCCTGGTAGGCTACAGTCCATGGGGTCTCAAAGAGTTGGACACGACTGAGCGACTGTCTTTCTTTCTTTCTTAGAGTTCAACTTATTTTATAGCCCAGAGAGACTGAGTTTCCCAGGGCCATATGTCTGTGTAGTTTGCCGCTGGACTAGTTGAATCACATTTCTGCAAAATGAGGCTTTACATTTATATATGGAGAAATCAGAATTTGAGCCATTATACAATATTTAAAAAGCTGAGGTATTTCACATGTGAAAAGTTAACTTCTTGTTTCTCAGTTGTCTCAAAGCTCGGGGGATCTTTTTCTGAATCTGTTCTTCATACTGAATTAGTTCTTCATAAGTATTACAGTATCCATGACAGTTATAAAAGTTTTTATATTCTCATTTTGATGATAGTTACATTCCTAGAATGTGTTAACCTTGAACATTGTATGCAGTGAATATAAGCTGTACTCAAAAGTCTTGTTTTTAAAAAATGAGTTCAGTTCAGTCGCTCAGTCGTGTCCAACTCTTTGCGACCCCATGAATTGCAGCATGCCAGGCCTCCCTGTCCATCACCAACTCCCGGAGTTCACCCAAACTCACGTCCATTGAGTTGGTGATGCCATCCAGCCATCTCATCCTCTGTCGTCCCCTTTTCCTCCTGCCCCCAGTCCCTCCCAGAATCATAGTCTTTTCCAGTGAGTCCACTCTTCGCATGAGGTGGCCAAAGTATTGGAGTTTCAGCTTTGGCATCAGTCCTTCCAAAGAACACCCAGGACTAATCTCCTTTAGAATGGACTGGTTGGATCTCCTTGCAGTCCAAGGGACTCTCAAGAGTCTTCTCCACCACCACAGTTCAAAAGCATCAATTTTTTGGCACTCAGCTTTCTTCACAGTCCAACTTGCACATCCATACATGACCACAGGAAAAACCATAGCCTTGACTAGACAGACCTTTGTTGGCAAAGTAATGTCTCTCTTTTGAATATGCTATCTAGGTTGGTCATAACTTTCCTTCCAAGGAGTGAGCGTCTTTTAATTTCATGGCTGCAGTCACCATCTACAGCGATTTATGTAAACAAAAAAAAATCTATCCTACAGTTTTGACTCAAATATCAGATCTTTTTTTTTTGTCTTAACTGGCACCCCTATGAAGAAGCAGTTGCTTTGGAAAGAAGGCATATTGGTGGTGTGTTGTTAAGAGTGTCCCCTCCCCACTTGCTTCATGCCTAGTTGTTAATCATGTCATCTGTCTGCTGGTTTGTCACTTTGCCTGGAATAGGCTCTTGGATTTAGTATCTGGGATTGTTAGAGGGGAACTTTGTGTAAAAGTCAAATTTCCCCAAAAGTTTGCAAATTAAGGTTTATAACTCAGTGGGTCCATTTACAGATGTTTCGATATCCTTTATTTTCCAGTGATTTAACTCAGAATTCTTCCCCTTCTATTTAGTTCTCACAATATCTTCATGAAAATGCATCTTACGTCCGCCCTCTTGAGGAAGGAATGCTTCATTTATTTGAAAGTATTACTGAGGATACTGTGACCGTCCTGGTAATTTTCTTCTGTTTTACTTCTGGAAGTGGGAGTGCTTCTTTTTCAAACAAAATTATTAATCTTGAAATTGTTTGTCTTTTCCAGGAGACAACTGTGAAATTGAAAACTTTTTCAGAGCATTTAACCTCTTACATATGTTTTCTTAGGAAGATTCTTCCTTATCAATTAAAAAGGTACTTACTACTCTGGCCAGGGAGCTTGGGGAATTGTAAGGTGTCATCTGAGCTGTGCTGGAGTTAATAAAGTAACAATGTGTGCTTCTTGAGCTCTGCCTGACCTTTTTGCACCACAACCAATTTGGATGTTTGTGAAAAAGGAAAATCATGGCTTGAGCAGCACAAACTTATATTTAAGAAAACTGAATTGTAGTTTCTCAGCTAGAGTTTCTTCAATAGTTTTGAACTGTGATTAGTGCTATAACCATGTAATGTAACATGAACCAGTATTTTTAGTGATTGTGAATGACACATTTATTAAAGGAAATATTTTAGTTTTGGATATTTGTTATCCTTTTACTGAAAGCATCTAGATGGGGGTAATAATAGTTAACCTCTATATTTGAGTCTGTAATCCTTAGGTTTCTTTTAAGTAGTATGCTGTTTTTATTATTGGTGATTTAAGCTATAAAATAAAAACTGTATACATCCTCCAGCCCTCAGGATGAGTCATTTAGTAACCTTAAATATTCCATCTTGAACATTCCTGAAAAGGCAAGAGAAAATAATTTATATAACTGGAAATTTGAGATTGCTGATTGTACATTTTGATACTTTTGATCTAAAGCTACAAACACTCCTAATTCATCTAAATCTTTTCATCCTAAGATTTAGTCTTTAAAAAAAGCAAAGAATAACACAACTGGAAATAAGAGAAATAAGAACATATATGTACTATCATTGTATGTATTATTATTGTTGTTGTTTATTCCCTAAGTCATGGCTGACTTTTTGCAACCCCATGGGCTGCAGCCCGACAGGCTCCTCTGTCCTTGGGGATTCTCTAGGCAAGAATACTGGAGTATGTTACCATTTCCTTCTCTAGGGCATCTTCCTGACCCAGGCATTGAACCTGTCCCCTGCATTGCCAGGCAGATTCTCTACCGCTGAGCTACCTGAGAAGCCCATAGATAATATTACAGTAGATTGCAAAATAAGGTTTAGGAAAAATACAGATGAAAAGCTTACAGATACTGAAAATATACAAGTAATTGTAGTTTTTTAGTCCTTATAAACTAAAATAGTAGGTTTTAGCTTTTCAAAAATATGAAATTTTGTTATTAAAAATTTTATATATGCTAAGAACCATCTTATTTTTCTAATTCTAACCTAACAAGGTATTTTAGTAACTGAATTCTATGATTTGTGCACATGACAGAATTTTAGGACTCAGGGAATTAGGACCTCATAATTGTGAATTATAGTTTCTTTCAGATCTTTAAATGTTTTAGTTCAGTATAATTGAAGGTTTTCTGAAAATTGACTCTGAAAGTTTAACACTAAATTGAATACACTTTACTGATTCAGCTTATGTTTAAAAGATTGTAAGAATCATTGTAAAAGTGCTATTTACTACTTGAAAGAGTTAATGCTTTTTTATTTTATCTTAATTTGTTTTTTCACTGTTACATTTTCAGAAACATTGGGTAAGTCCTTTCTTGATCTAAGGTTCCTGTTCTTGGGAATGTTCTGTCCCATATGCTTTCAGCCCTACCTTATCAGATTTTCATGTATTTTAGGCATTTTTTTTTGCCATTGGTTTAAATACCACTCTAGTTGGCAAGATGACATGTTCATTAGTAGTAAACGGGTTTAATATTGAATGAAGCTGTCTGCTATAAATAAATAGAGCAGAAGTGTCAAGGTCAAGGGAGTGGATGTGATTCTTGATATCACATCACAAGTATATCATTCTTGTGCTAATAACTTTTCTAGCTTTGTGTAAAAAGCATTTTCCTTGATTATTGCACATTTTAATAAGTACTCTTAAGAGTCTACATAGTTTTTAGCCTTATAATTAAGTTTTCCCAAGCACCATTTAAAATGGAAAATGATTGTATTTTATGAATGTTAAGCATTTACTTTTGTATTGCGCTTATAGATTGGTTTTTCCAATCTGTCTGACTTTTGAAATTACATACACTTCCCCGGTGGCTCAGTGATAAAGAATCCATCCTCCTGCTAATACAGGAGACGGGTTCAATCCGTGGGTCAGGAAGATCCCCTGGAGGAGGAAGTGACAACCCACAACAGTATTCTTGCCTGGGAAATCCCACGACAGAGGAACCTGGCAGGCTACAGTTTATGGGGTCACAAAGAGTTGGACATGAGTTAGTGACTAAACAGTGACTCACTGAAAAAAGGTTTCTTATTGATTCTCTCTCCCAGTTCCTGTTTAATTCTCTTTAGAAATTCAGCCTATGAACTGTTTTTCTCCTGAAAATATTTAAAGGAAGTATTTTTGTGCTGCTCTCAGGATGGAAGATAGTGGGCACCTTTTCTTCCATTTCGTTGTCTTTTGCTTCATTGGCATTGGAGGAAGCCAGTGTGTACATGATGATACAACAAAATGGAACCTTGTCAATGAGCTCAAGTTTCTTTTTTTGGTACATTCTTTCTTCGGATATAGATGTTTGAGAATTTAGGTAGTTTCTTATAGCTGATTGAAAATCATTCGGGATGCTCACTTTTATAAACTCTGCCCATTTCTAGCCTAGAAGAAGAATGTGAAGCTTCCCTTTGCACGTCTGCATTACGAGCCAGGAATCTAGAGCTGTCGCAGGACATGAAAAGGATGACAGCTGTGTTTGAGAAGCTGCAGACTTACATTGCTCTTCTTGCCTTGCCAAGTAAGTGTCTTTGTTACTCATGGTTCAATGTGAAGAACTTAGAGTACAAGAAGTTGGAGAAGGGAGGTGGTTTGGCGTGTTTGAGAAGAGCCTAGGATCTGGGACCAGAAAAACTTGGATTCATATCCTGCAGCCCTTTATACACTTATGGCCTTGGACATATCACTTTACTTTTCTGCTTCTGTTTTCCCACTTATAAAATGAAGGTAAAATGAAGGTAAATGAGTTAAATTAAGAATGTACAGGGACTTCCCTGGTGGTCTAGTGACTAAGACTTGTTATTCAGTCACTCAGTTGTGTTGTGACCTATGGACTGCAGCACGCCAGGCTTCCCTGTCCTTTCCTGTCCTGTCTCGCAGAGGTTGCTCAAACTCATGTCCATTGAGTCAGTGATGCCATCCAACTCTCTCATCCTCGGTCTCCCCCTTCTCCTCTTGCCTTCAATCTTGCCCAGCATCAGGGTCTTTTCCAGGGGGTCAGCTCTTTGCATCAGGTGGCAGAAGTATTGGAGGTTCAGCTTCAGCATCAGTCCTTCCGGTGAATATTCAGTGTTGATTTCCTTTAGGATTGAATGGTTTGAGCTCCTGGCTGTCCTGAGAACTCTCAAGAGTCTTCTCCAGCACTGTGGTTCAAAAGCATCAATGCTTTGGTGCTCAACCTTCTTTATGATTCAGCTCTCATCTCCATACATGACTACTGGAAAAACCATAGCTTTGACTATACAGACCTTTGTTGGCAAAGTAATAGCTGTATACATTCGTCATTGCTTAGAAGGCTCTCTTATCTCTCCTTGCTATGCTTTGGAACTCTGCATTCAGTTGGTTATATCTTTCCCTTTCTGCTTTGCTTTTTGCTCCTCTTCTTTGCTCAGCTATTTGTAAGGCCTCCTCAGACAACCATTTTTCCTGCCTGTGTTCTTTTTCTCAGGGATGGTTTTGGTCACTGCCTCATGTACGGTGTTACAAACTTTCTTCCATAGTTTCTCAGGCACTCTGTTGACCAGATCTAATCCCTTGAATATGTTCATCATCTCTACTTAATAAGGGATTTGATTTAGGTCATACTTGAATGGCCTAGGGTTTTTCCTGCTTTCTTCAATTTGAGCCTGAATTTTACTATAAGGAGCTGATGATCTGAGCCGTAGTCAGCTCTAGGTCTTGTTTTTGCTGACGGTATAGATATTCTCCATCTTTGGCTGCAAAGAATATAATCAGTCTGATTTCAGTATTGACCATCTGTTGATGTCCATGTGTAGAGTCCTCTCTTGCGTTGTTGGAAGAGGGTGTTTGCTATGACCAGTGCATTCTCTGTGGCAAAACTATTAGCCTTTGCCCTGCTTCATTTTGTACTCCAAGGCCAAACTTGCTTGTTACTCCAGATGTCTCTTGACTTCCTACTTTTGCATTCTAGTTCTCTATGAAGAAAAGAACATCTTTTTTTGGTGTTAGTTCTAGAGGCCTTATAGGTCTTCATAGAACCGTTCAGCTTCTTTGGCATTAGTGGTTGGGGCATAGATATTGATTACTGGGGATGTTGAATGGTTTGTTTTGAAAATGATCTCTTCTTTGCTCAGCTATTTGTAAGGCCTCCTCAGACAACCATTTTTCCTGCCTGTGTTCTTTTTCTCAGGGATGGTTTTGGTCACTGCCTCATGTACGGTGTTACAAACTTTCTTCCATAGTTTCTCAGGCACTCTGTTGACCAGATCTAATCCCTTGAATATGTTCATCATCTCTACTTAATAAGGGATTTGATTTAGGTCATACTTGAATGGCCTAGGGTTTTTCCTGCTTTCTTCAATTTGAGCCTGAATTTTACTATAAGGAGCTGATGATCTGAGCCGTAGTCAGCTCTAGGTCTTGTTTTTGCTGACGGTATAGATATTCTCCATCTTTGGCTGCAAAGAATATAATCAGTCTGATTTCAGTATTGACCATCTGTTGATGTCCATGTGTAGAGTCCTCTCTTGCGTTGTTGGAAGAGGGTGTTTGCTATGACCAGTGCATTCTCTGTGGCAAAACTATTAGCCTTTGCCCTGCTTCATTTTGTACTCCAAGGCCAAACTTGCTTGTTACTCCAGATGTCTCTTGACTTCCTACTTTTGCATTCTAGTTCTCTATGAAGAAAAGAACATCTTTTTTTGGTGTTAGTTCTAGAGGCCTTATAGGTCTTCATAGAACCGTTCAGCTTCTTTGGCATTAGTGGTTGGGGCATAGATATTGATTACTGGGGATGTTGAATGGTTTGTTTTGAAAATGAACTGAGATCATTCTGTCATTTTTGAGATTGCATGCAAATACTGCATTTTGGACTCTTTTGTTGACTATGAGAGCTACTCCATTTCTTCTAAGGGATTCTTGCCCACCCTTAGGTTTTCTTTTGTTTTATACTTTTAGTTCTTACATTTAGGTCTGATCCATTTTGAGTTAATTTTTGTATATAGTGTGAGGTAAAGGTCTAGCTTCATCTTTTGCATGTGACTGTCCAGTTGTCTCAGTACCATTTATTGAAAAGACTGTTTCTTCCCTATTGAATGGTCTTGGCACCCTTGTTAAGAATTGATTGATCATCATTGCCTGTTTACCCTGTATCTCCAATGAACCTACCAATTTCCTCCTAATTACCTTCAGCACAGGTGCCATTATTTTTGAGGGTACCCCTGGGCTTGAACTTCTCCATAGTCTATTGTGAATAAAGTGAATTCCTTTGGGAAGAGATTCAGAGTTTTCTGTTTAAATAACTGTTTCTCCCTTGGTTAAATCTCTGAGCCATAGTTCTGTGCTGGGGGTGAGGACAATGATATACTTCTCTTAGAGTGACATCCCTGTAGGTATAGCGGAGTACTCCATGGAGAGGGTAGCAGCCCCCCATTGCCTCTACTTGCCTCTTTCAGCAAGGAACTCCTGTTACTGAGCTGGGGCCAGGATGTTCATGGCCACAGATTCTCAGCATCCCATAAGTCAGGGCTGGGTGAAAGAAGAGAACCCCCACCCCTGAGTCATACTTAACTAGAATTTAGCCTCAGCAACAGGGAGCTGAGAGCAGGATTAAGAATGCAGCTCTCTACTGAATTAAGAGTGAGGGAGTCTGATGTTCTTGGCTGCACTCTCTGGACTGGGGTTTCTAGCTCACTGATTGGGCGGGCAGGGGTACGGATTGGGTTCTTGTTCAGATATCACAGATTGTTGCTGTTGTCACTGAATTGATACAGATTTTCTAGAGTAACTTTTTCTTCATTAGCTTGATGCCCTTAAGATAATTTCCAGCATTTTCAGTGGTTGTTTTTAAATAATTTTCATCAGTTGGGCTGGAGAGTGTATATGAGGAGCTTGCTTATGCTGTCAGGCTAGAACTAGAATTATGGTGTTTGAATAATAGTGTTTTTAGTGATGTTCAGTAAACAGTAATATGTAGGGAAAAGAACAAAATGAGAAATGTGTTCTGTAGTAAGAGGTGAAATTCACAAAGACTTTTCATTTCATAGAGAATCATGAAAGACATAATCCTGCCTAGCAATTTAATTTTGATTCTTAACCATTACTAACTGTGGACATGGGGGATGCAAATCCGTTTCAGTTTAGTTCAGTCGCTCAGTTGTGTTGGACGCTTTGTGACCCCATGAACTACAGCACACCAGGCCTTCCTGTCCATCACCAATTCCTGTAGCTTACTCAAACTTATGTCCATTGAGTCGGTTATACCATCCAACCATCTCACCCTCTGTCGTCTCCTTCTCCTCCTGCCTACAATCTTTCCCAGCTTCGGGGTCTTTTCAAATGAGTCAGTTCTTCACATCAGGTGGCCAGAATATTGGAGTTTCACCTTCAGCATCAGTCCTTCCAGTGAATATTCAGGACAGATTTCCTTTAGGATGGACTGGTTGGATCTCTTTGCTGTCCAGGGGACTCTCAAGAGTCTTCTCCAACACCACAGTTGAGAAGCATTGATTCTTTGATATTTAGCTTTCTTTATAGTCCAACTCTCACATCCATACATGACCACTGGAAAAACCAAAGCTTTGACGAGACAGACCTTTGTTGGCAAAGTAATGTCTCTGCTTTTTAATATGCTATCTAGGTTGGTCGTAACTTTTCTTCCAAGGAGCAAGCGTCTTTTAATTTCATGGCTGCAATCAGGATCTTGAGTGATTTTCGAGCCCCCAAAATAAAGTCTGTCACTGTTTCCATTGTTTCCCCATCTATCTGCCATGAAGTGATGGGATTGGACGCCATGATCTTAGTTTTCTGAATGTTGAGTTTTAAGCCAACTTCACTCTCCTCTTTCACTTTCATCAAGAGTCTCTTTAGTTCTTTGCTTTCTGCCATAAGGGTGGTGTCATCTGCATATCTGAGGTTATTGATATTTCTCCTGGCAATCTTGATTCCAGCTTGTGCTTCTTCCAGTCCAGCGTTTCTCATGATGTACTCTGCATATAAGTTAAATAAGCAGGATGACAATATGCAGCCTTGACATACTCCTTTCCCGATTTGGAACTAGTCTATTGTTCCATGTCCAGTTCTAACCATTGCTTCTTGACCTGCATACAGATTTCTCAGGAGGCAGGTCAGGTGATATGGTATTCCCATTTCTTTAAGAATTTTCCACAGTTTGTTGTGATGCACACAGTCAAAGGCTTTGGTGTAGTCAGTAAAGCAGATGTTTTTCTGGAACTCTGTTGCTTTTTCAGTGATCCAACAGATGTTGGCAATTTGATCTCTGGTTCCTCTGCCTTTTCTAAATCCCTGGAAGTTCACGGTTCATGTACTATTGAAGCCTGGCTTGGAGGATTTTTTTTTTTTTTTTTCTTTGTATTTATTTATTTTTTTACACGAACTCCCAATATGTACTCTGCATATAAGTTAAATAAGCAGGGTGACAATATACAGCCTTGACGTACTCCTTTCCAATTTAGAACCAGTGTGTTGTTCCATGTCCAGTTCTAACGTTGCTTCTTGACCTGCATACAAATTTCTCAGGAGGCAGGTAAAATGGTTTGGTATTCCCATCTCTTTAAAAATTTTCCAGTTCGTTGTGATCCACACAGTATAAGTCTTTGGCATCAGCCAATAAGCAGAAGTAGATGTTTTTCTGAAACTCTTTTCCTTTTTCAGTGATCCAACAGATCCACTTTGATCTCTGGTTCCTCTGCTTTTTCTAAATCTGGATTGAACCTCAAAATAAAATCTGGAATGAGGTTTAGTTTCTTATCCATGTGGATACCATTCTTATTGGAATGGGTTATCAAAAGAACTTGATTTCTCTCAAGTTTTCAGTTTTCTTTTTAAAAAATTTTTTTTAATTTTCCAAGTACTGTGAATTTAAGAAGGGAAAAATGACCCAAATAACTGGGGACTCTTGAGTTCTCTGTGGACACATGAAATGTGCTTTAGAAATAAATGATTACCTGAATAATCCAGTCCTTAACGCTTCCTACAGTACAAATGGAAGTTTCATTTAAAAACAAATATTCCTATGACCCCCACCATCCTGTCTCCCCATCCCATCCCCCGAACANTGTGCTTTAGAAATAAATGATTACCTGAATAATCCAGTCCTTAACGCTTCCTACAGTACAAATGGAAGTTTCATTTAAAAACAAATATTCCTATGACCCCCACCATCCTGTCTCCCCATCCCATCCCCCGAACAACCTGCCAATTGTTTTTCTTTTTTTTCTCTCTCAAGGAATTTTGGAACTAAAAAAAAAAAAATTTTTTTTTACATTCTTCAGTTATGGCAGTTAACCTTTTTTCTTTTGCTGAAGCTGCCAAATATTGCTTGCTTTTAAAAGGCACTTTGAGGTATAAGGAAGGGAAGAACTCAATGAAGGATAATGCTCTTTTGAAGAGTGTGTTTATGAAAGGGGAATATTGTGCATTGCTGGGTAGCTGGATTTAAGGTGGATTTTGCTGGTAGGAATTTGGTGCCCTGCTGAGGAGGCAGTTTGCTTCCCTGGGGACTTATGAAGCTCCTAGGTAGCTTCGCACCCAGTGCAAGTGCCCAAACAATAACATTCTACACCGTGTCTCCATGTCATCACCTTGCTGGTGAAAGGCAGTGATGACGAGTGACTGCGACCAGATCAAAACAGCTTAAGCAAAATGATCATTCATTGGCTGCCCAAGTCCACGGAGGGGCCAAATAACCAGTAACTGCAGTGCTGCGGGGCCTCTGAAACAGGCTGTTATCAAGGATGGATCAGCAAGGTTCTCCAGTCAAGAAAAATAGGCATCTCATACATAGCACACCTTTCCCAGCTGGAGACAGGACGGCTGTGACGCTCTGCCTTGTCCATCATGGGGCCTGAAGCTGGGGAAGGCTCCTATTGGCTTAGCTTGGGTCAGGTAACCACCTCTGGACTAAGAGACCGAACCACCTGGAAACCAGGAGCTCTTATGAAGGGATAGACAAAACAGTTAACATTAACTTGATGATGAGCATATACTTGGAAAATTCAAGTTGTTTCTACGTCTGGCATTTTCTAGCTTATTTCTTAGCCAGAAAAGTCAAATGTCTTATTCTGTTCGTAACTGGTTACCAGGCAGCCCTTCCCACAATTTCACCTCCTCACATACTGCTAACCTGTTGGTATTCTTCCTTCTGGTATTTCCTTTCCCTGTTTCCCTGGCTTCTTTCTTTTTTTCTGTAGGCGACTGGGCTGACCTTTGCGTTCTTAGCTAATCTCCAAATCTGTGGAATTCTTTCAAATGAATTTGGAGTACTTTTGCTTACCAGCTATATTGACAAGGACCTCTGTGAAAAGTTCTCAAAACGTTCCCACCACGCCACCCCACCCCTCCCCAAACACACACATTTGGTTGCCAATTTTGGTGACTCTTGAAAGGTAATTAAGGCTTCAAAAGAAATGATTGAAATGACCTTGGCCACTTGGTCCCATGAAATAGAGAACCCTAAAAAATTAGTATGACAAATCACTTTCTAAATTTTAACCTAGACTTTGCAAGCCAGAGGACTGTAGATCAGATTGGGCCCCAAAGCATTCTGTTTGGCTCATATCGCTAAAGAAAAATCTCGTTAATCACCAGCATTTGAAATCAAGAGCTGTATCAGGATTGCCAACTTTTCTCCAGACAGCAGGTGTGGCCATGCCCGACCAGCCTTCCTTGCTGGACTGTTGTGGACAGTGGGGCATGCTGGTCGCCACAGAGGCCCAGACCCCATCATCATCTGCTTGAGTCACATAGGAGCCCTGCCTGGTCCGCATGCACCGTGGTCCCAATCCTGCACTCTCATTAGGCTCCTGTTCTTGGTTTGCTCAGACTCAGAACCATTCTGCTCCATCCAGCAAAGTGCCCTGTGGGGTTTCCTGCCACAGATGGGCCTGAAGCCCAGACTCAGGATCAAATGCTGTAGAGCTTGATGGTTGGAAAAAACGTTTGTGAGGTGCTCAGGAAGGAAACACTGGGTGCAAGTTTTCATAGGACATATTGTCATCCTCGGGTAGTTTGAGAAATACACACATATGGAATAATCTCTGTCTTCTTAGCGCTTGTGTTACTGCCTCTGCCCACTGGTCTTCATATTCACCTCAATGTTTTAAGCTATAGAAGAATCCCATCCAATGTGCATTTAACTGCAGCCAATTTAACCATATTGGAGAAGGAGATGGCAACCCACTCCAGTATTCCTGCATGGACAGAGGAATCTGGCAGACTACAGTCCCTGGGGGTCCCACTAGCTGACACAACTTGGCGACTAAACCGCATACCACACAATTTACCACACACACCCTGAAGAAGAAAGAAATCCTTGGCTGCATATTTGGCATATGTATGGGTGCTCTTCAGAGGCTACCCTCTCCATTCCAATACCTTATCCATGCCTCATTCACATGGAAGGGGATCCATTTCATTCCTACCCATCATCCCTCAGTTCAGTTCAGTCACTCAGTCATGTCCAACTCTTTGTGGCCCCATGAATCACAGCACGTCAGGCCTCCCTGTCCATCACCAACTCCTGGAGTTCACTCAGACTCATGTTTTGTTCCATGTCCAGTTCTAACCATTGCTTCTTGACCTGCATACAGATTTCTCAGGAGGCAGGTCAGGTGATATGGTATTCCCATTTCTTTAAGAATTTTCCACAGTTTGTTGTGATGCACACAGTCAAAGGCTTTGGTGTAGTCAGTAAAGCAGATGTTTTTCTGGAACTCTGTTGCTTTTTCAGTGATCCAACAGATGTTGGCAATTTGATCTCTGGTTCCTCTGCCTGTTCTAAAACCAGCTTGAACATCAGGGAGTTCACGGTTCACATATTGCTGAAGCCTGGCTTGGAGAATTTTGAGCATTACTTTACTAGCGTGTGAGATGAGTGCAATTGTGCGGTAGTTTGAGCATTCTTTGGCATTGCCTTTCTTTGGAATTGGAATGAAAACTGACCTTTTCCAGTCCTGTGGCCACTGCTGAGTTTTCCAAATTTGCTGGCATATTGAGTGCAGCACTTTCACAGCATCATCTTCCAGGATTTGAAACAGCTCAACGGGAATTCCATCACCTCCACTAGCTTTGTTCTTAGTGATGCTTTCTAAGGCCCACTTGACTTCACATTCCAAGATGTCTGGCTCTAGATTAGTGATCACATCCTCATGATTATCTGGGTCGTGAAGATCTTTTCTGTACAGTTCTTCTGTGTATTCTTGCCACCTCTTCTTAATATCTTCTGCTTCTGTTAGGTCCATACCATTTCTATCCTTTATCGAGCCCATCTTTGCATGAAATGTTCCCTTGGTATCTCCAATTCTCTTGAAGAGATCTCTAGTCTTTCCCATTCTGTTGTTTTCCTCTATCTCTTTGCATTGATTGCTGAAGAAGGCTTTCTTATCTCTTCTTGCTATTCTTTGGAACTCTGCATTCAGATGCTTATATCTTTTCTTTTCTCCTTTGCTTTTCGCCTCTCTTCTTTTCAGTGCTATTTGTAAGGCTTCTCCAGACAGCCATTTTGCTTTTTTGCATTTCTTTTCCATGGGGATGGTCTTGATCCCTGTCTCCTGTACAATGTCACGAACCTCATTCCATAGTTCATCAGGAACTCTGTCTATCAGATCTAGGCCCTTAAATCTATTTCTCACTTCCACTGTATAATCATAAGGGATTTGATTTAGGTCATACCTGAATGGTCTAGCGGTTTTCCCTACTTTCTTCAATTTAAGTCTGAATTTGGAAATAAGGAGTTCATGATCTGAGCCACAGTCAGCTCCTGGTCTTGTTTTTGTTGACTGTATAGAGCTTCTCCATCTTTGGCTGCAAAGAATATAATCAATCTGATTTCGGTGTTGACCATCTGGTGATGTCCATGTGTAGAGTCTTCTCTTGTGTTGCTGGAAGAGGGTGTTTGCTATGACCAGTGCATTTTCTTGGCAAAACTCTATTAGTCTTTGCCCTGCTTCATTCCGCATTCCAAGGCCAAATTTGCCTGTTACTCCAGGTGTTTCTTGACTTCCTACTTTAGCATTCCAGTCCCCTATAATGAAAAGGACATCTTTTTTGGGTGTTAGTTCTACAAGGTCTTGTAGGTCTTCATAAAACCGTTCAACTTCAGCTTCTTCAGCATTACTGGTTGGGGCATAGACTTGGATAACTGTGATATTGAATGGTTTGCCTTGGAAACGAACAGAGATCATTCTGTTGTTTTTGAGATTGCATCCAAATACTGCATTATGGACTCTTTTGTTGATCATGATGGCTAATCCATTTCTTCTAAGGGATTCCTGCCCGCAGTTGTAGACATAATGGTCATCTGAGTTAAATTCACCCATTCCAGTCCATTTTAGTTCACTGATTCCTAGAATGTTGACATTCACCCTTGCCATCTCCTGTTTGACCACTTCCAATTTGCCTTGATTCATGGACCTGACATTCCAGGTTCCTATGCAATATTGTTCTTTATAGCATCGGACCTTGCTTCTATCACCAGTCACATCCACAACTGGGTATTGTTTTTGCTTTGGCTCCATCCCTTCTTTCTTTCTGGAGTTATATCTCAACTGATCTCCAGTAGCATATTGGGCACCTACTGACTTGGGGAGTTCCTCTTTTAGTATCCTATCATTTTGCCTTTTCATACTGTTTACATCCATACTGGAATCCATTCATGATTACTGGAAAAACCATAGCTTTGACTGGATGGACTTCTGTTGGCAAAGGAGTGTCCCTGCTTTTTAATATGCTGTCTAGTTTGGTCATAACTTTTCTTCCAAGGAGTAAGTGTCTTTTAATTTCATGGTTGCAGTCACCATCTGCAGTGATTTGGGAGCCCAAAAAATAAAGTCTGTCACTGTTTGCACTGTTTCCCCATCCACTGGCCATGAAGTGTTGGGACCAGATGTCATGATCTTAGTTTTCTGAATGTTGAGCTTTAAGCCAACTTTTTTTTTTTTTTAACTTTATTGGTTTTGCCATACATCCACATGAATCTGCCACGGGTGTACATGTGTTCCCCATTCTGAACCGCCCCCCTGCCTCCTCCCTCCCCGTACCATCCCTCTGGGTCATCCCAGTGCACCAGTCCAAAGCATCCTGTATTCTGCATTGAACCTAGACTGGTGATTTTGTTTCTTGTATGATATTATACATGTTTCAGTGCCATTCTCCCAAATCATCCCATCCCACCCTGTCCCTCTCCCACAGAGTCCAAAAGACTGTTCTATACATCTGTGTGTTTTTGCTGTCTCTCATACAGGTTTATCATTACCATCTTTCTAAATCCCATATATATGCGTTAGTATACTGTATTGGTGTTTTTCTTTCTGGCTTACTTCACTCTGTATAATTGGCTCCAGTTTCATCCACCTCATTAGAAGTGATTCAAATGTATTCTTTTTAATGGCTGAGTAATACTCCATTGTGTTTATGTACCACAGCTTTCTTATCCATTCATCTGCTGATGGACATCTAGGTTGCTTCCATGTCCTGGCTATTATAAATAGTGCTGCGATGAACATTGGGGTACACGTGTCTCTTTCAATTCTGGTTTCACTCTCACTCATGAGATACTCCACGTTGAAGGTCAGAGAAGCCTCAGCAAGACAGTAGGTGCTGGAGCAGCGGCTGCGCAGCACTGGAGCAGCTGTGAGAAGATATTCCACGTACAAGGGCAAAGGGGAAGCCTCGGCAAGACAGTAGGAGGGGTGAGTTCACGTTTACAATCAAACCCCATTCCCTCCAGAGATGCTCAGAGTGCTCAAACAAGCCTTGTGTGCACCAGGACCCAGAGACCACACAGAGCGTGAGGTAGAGCTGTGTGTGAACGTCACCTGTGGAGGTATGGATCAGCAGTGGACTGCCACAGGGGCAGGAGCTCTGTGTGCAGCAGATTTGGATATGGCATAAGCCCTCTTGGAGAAGGTCGCCATTAACCCCACCATAGAGCTGCCAGAACTTACAGAGGACTGGGAAATAGACTCTTGGAGGGCACAAACAGAACCTTGTGTGCACCAGAACCGAGGAGAAAGGAGCAGTGACCCCACAGGAGACTGACCCAGACTTGCCCGGGAGAATCCATGAGTCTCCAGTGGAGGCGTGGGTCGGCAGTGGTTGGCGGTGCCTGCTGTAGGGTTAGGGGCACTGAGTGTAGCAGTTCCTGCAAGGGACCTTTTGGAGGAAGTCACCATTATCTTCATTACATCCACCATAGTTTGCCCCCAGATAAATAACAGGGAGGGAACACAGCCCCACCCATCAATAGAAAATTGGATTAAAGATTTACTGAGCATGGCCCTGCCCATCAGAACAAGATCCAGTTTCCCCCTCAGTCAGTCTCTCCCATCAGGAAGCTTCCATAAGCCTCTTATCCTTCTCTCTCAGAGGGCAGACAGACTGAAAACCACAATCACAGAAAACTAAATCTGATCACATGGACCACAGTCTTGTCTGAATCAATGAAACTATGAAACTATACCATGTATGGGTCATGGTGGAGAATTCTGACAAAATGTGGGTCACTGGAGAAGGGAATGGCAAACCACTTCAGTATTCTTGCCTAGAGAACCCCATAAACAATATGAAAAGGCAAAAAGATAGGATGCTGATAGATGAACTCCCCACATCGGTAGGTGCCCAATACGCTACTGGAGATCAGTGGAGAAATAACTCCAGAAAGAATGAAGAGACGGAGCCACAGCAACACCCAGTTGTGGATGTGACTGGTGGTAGAAGCAAAGTCCAGTGCTGTAAAGAGCAATACTGCATAGGGATCTTCTTTGTTAGGTCCATGAATCAAGGCAAATTGGAAGTGGTCAAGTAGGAGATGGCAAGAGTGAACGTCGACATTTTAGGAATCAGTGAACTAAAATGGACTAGAATGGATGGATTTACCTCTGATGACCATTATCTCTGCCCTTGGACGTGAAGTATCTCCTCACAGTCGCCCCAGTGCTGCGCTGCTGTTGCTCCAGATCACTTTAGGTGTCTATAATCATCACCATTCTGTCTGCATGTGTCTGCAGGAATTTTGAGAGCCATTATATTCAGCGTGTCACAAGTGGTACTGATTCTCTTCCCAAAGGTGGAGAGAAGATGGTGGGCTCAGTTTTTTGGGTGAAGTCTTCTGGGACAATGCTTAGGTCTGTGATCTTGGTTTCCTAGGTACAGAGCCAGATGGACTCCTTCGGACAAACTACAGTTCTGTGTTAACAAATGTTGGTGCTGCTCTGCATGGATTCCATGATGTCATGAAAGGTGAGACTTGAAAAAGAACATAAATAAGCTTCATACCTTTTCTGAGATCTGCCTGAAAGATTTAAACAAATACTGCCAAGGCTAATAGATCCTAGATAAAGGCTTAGTAGCATTTGGCTTACGTTAAAGCACATAGCTTATTGCCTTCTGCTTTTCCCATCTGCTTCTTTCCTGAAGGTAAACAAAGTACTGATGAGAAACCCTTGTGTGCAGAACTTTAGCCAAAAATACATTATACTGATTTAAGGCAGGTGTATGAATTTTATCAAGTCAGACATGCTGTTCAGAGGCATTTAGCAAAATACTGCACTTGTTAGAGCCCAAGCATGAAGGGACCGAGGAAACAAAGGTATAAAGTTCCTAGAAATAATGTACTGGTTTTCCACCCTCCTGTGCATTTTTTTGTTGAGGGTACTCATAAATCCTGTTTTGTTCAGGAGAAACTTACAGACTGAAGGTCTGTTTTTAAACTTTCGTCAGTTTTCGCTTGCCGTGTGCTCCTAAGAATATGCTTGTCGAAAGGCATTTCATTTGCTTCTTAGCATATGATTCTGAGTCCTGACTTTTTAATCTGTATCTCTGCATGGCTTTTGGTTTCTTTCCCCTCTGTCTTTTCCTTTTGGTGGCTATTGAAATAGGAGCAGAAAGAGAGGGCAGAGAAGTTATTAAGGACTACTTGAAGTAGGGCTTTCCTTGTAGCTCAGTAGGTAAAAAATCCGCTTGCAATGCAAGAGACCTGGGTTCGATTCCTGGTTTGGAGAGATCCCCTGGAGAAGGAAATGGCAACCCACTCCAGTATTCTTGCCTGGAGAATCCCAGGGATGGGGGAGCCTGGTGGGCTGTCGTCTATGGGGTCGCACAGAGTTGGATACGACTGAAGCGACTTAGCAGCAGCAGCAGCAGAGCCATGGAGGGGGGCTATCCATTGGGAAGGATCTTAAAGCTTTATTTACATGGAAAAATCTTGATTTTATTTATATTTCTATAAATAATAATAATGTGTTTCTAAGTTTTCTGAAGATGCTTTTGTTCATATGTGGCATTAGATGCCAAGGGGTCCAAATCAAAGGATGCTACTATTACTATTTATCAAGAGCTGGTGGAGATTATGGGAGGATCAGAGGCCGCCTAAGCCCTCTTTGTGCCTCTGCTTGTTTCTGTTCTTGAAAGTGTACATAATATAAATTAAAAATATTGAGAAACATGAAGAATGGTTGGCAAGCAGATTATGGGCTCTTGTTGATAGGTTTACAGTTCAAATCTGTCTTCTTACCTAGTTGGAAGAGTGTTGTGTATCTCTCATGAAAACTCAAGAGTCAGCATTAACTGGCATTAACAGAATAAACTTTTGTTTTTATGAGAGCTCTTATTTCAAATCTTTTTCCTTGATCCTTTGCCTTGCATAATTGCTTGGTCCAAGTTGGGAAAAAGGAAGGAAGGAAGGCAAGCAAGCAGGCAGGCTGGTCTTAATATAAAAAGTGAGAGAGAGAGATTTATAAAAATGTGTGTCCTAAAAGGAATTAAAATGGGAGTGAATTAATCTTTTAACAAGTGAGAATTGTTTGATNTGCATAATTGCTTGGTCCAAGTTGGGAAAAAGGAAGGAAGGAAGGCAAGCAAGCAGGCAGGCTGGTCTTAATATAAAAAGTGAGAGAGAGAGATTTATAAAAATGTGTGTCCTAAAAGGAATTAAAATGGGAGTGAATTAATCTTTTAACAAGTGAGAATTGTTTGATCTTTAGTCTCAAGTCTAAAGCAGATAGACTGATAGGAAACATTAGACAAAAATAAGTCTCTGGTCTAGGTCACATGATTTCCTTGTTCTTTTTGAAGTTAAAATTTAACGTCAAGGAACACCCTAAATAATGAAAATATTTAGATTCAATAAATAAAGAGTAAACAGTTGGATGGGGAGAATTATTATAGTCAAACTACAGTAGCTTTGATCCACTAGAAGCCATGGGAGGGTTCTTAGTATTATACATCTTTTATAAGTATTTTAACTACCTATACAGTCAGCCAAGATTGCCTGCCAACCCAGTTGTATTATAGCATTGTATACAGACAGTAAAATATTGAGTAAAATTTTCTGTGGTGTGTAGAAAGATGATGTCTGCTTTGGGAGCTAGCAAGTTCAGTATACCAAAAATGTCCAGCATTCCAACTGAATTTTTATTCACTCGACTGTCTTATGAATTTATAGAAGATAATCATTTATTTTAAAAAATATATTAGACATAATAGTAATGTACCAATTAGTTGGTTTCTTCACTGTGACAGCTGTACCATATTAACATAGGATGTTAACCATAGTGAAAACTGGCTAAGGGTATCTGGAAACTGTTAATTTTTTTTATAAATCTAAGACTATCCTAAAAGCTTTTATATGTAAAAGTTTACATATATTTGTATATATACATACAATGTATATAAATAACACAATTTCTTGGCTTTAAATTTTAGTGAAAGAAATCTTCATAAAATAGTGATTTTATGCTAAAAAATTATGATCATACTGCGTTAAATCTCTTTCTTGGCATATTGAGTGCAGCACTTTCACAGCATCATCTTTCAGGATTTGAAATAGCTCAACCATATAGTAGGTGGAAAAATATGCAAGAACGCAATAAACAAGGAGAGGTTAACAAGATGGTTCCTGCTTGTTACTTACATGATCTAAACATGCATTTAACCTTTCGAATCTCAGCTTCCTTGGCTTGAGTAATGGGTCCCTTATGTGGTGGATCTAGTTCATGAAGATTATTTTTCTTGTTGAGTTGCTCCATTGTGTCCAATTTTTCTGTTACTCCCTGGACTGTAGTCTGCCAGGCTCCTCCATCCATGGGATTTTTCAGGCAAGAATACTGGAGTGGGATGCCATTTCCTACTCCAGGGGATCTTCCTGAGCCAGGGATTGAACCTGCATCTCCTGCAATTCTCCTGCTTTGCAGGCAGATTCTTTACATCTGAACTAGCAGGTAAGTCTCCTCATGAAGATTAGGGGTAGTAATAATGCTCCAACTTTGTAGTAATGTAGTAAGATTTTAAAATATATTTATGTGAATTACCTATTATAATAAGGGTGTGATCAAAGCTGAACTTTAATTAGTTCAACATCCTACATTCTATTTATATTTATACACTTGTTTTACAAAAATGAAGCCATACTTGTCCTGCCACTTGGTAACCATAATAGCACATGGTGACATTAACATATAATCTTCAGTGTTGCTGTACAGCAGCTGCATCACACTTCATGTGGATTTTAAACAGTTTTTAAGCTGAACCTCTATTGATGTCCCTTTTGATTGTTTGAATCTTTCAGATCCTTATAGGTTTAGCTTTGTGCATACTCTTGACTGTTTTAAGACCCTGATCAGGGCAGCATTTTCCTCTGGCCCCACCCTGCTGTTTCCCTCCCTCTATTCTGGGAAAGGAACATTTGTTTGAAATCTACAAAAGAAGATCTTGACTGGGGATTTTGGGGTGTAGACTGGGGCGGGGATTCTGCTAGCCCAGGTATGGCTGTGAAACCAGATGAAAAGGCTGCTTATGCATACTGATGGAAACCCAGATAACCTCCAGTTTACAAAACCCTCCTCACTGAGAGTTTTAAAGATGCCCTTCTTTTGTGATTTTAATACGTCCTGACCCACCCACCCACGGAAACTACAAAAGAGCCAAAGAACTGGCAACCTGTATCTTTTCCTCTTATCTTCCTTCCTTGAATTCTTTCAGCCCTCCAGAAAGGTCTGTTTTTGAGGTTTTTCTCAGGGAAATGAAATACAAGTCCTGGATTTTTGACTTTTGGAAACAGAAGCATGGCTTTGGGAAAACAAGCAAGCTCTTCCCTAAACTGGTGTGACCTTCTGCGCCATGCTAGGGCTGGGACCCTGGTTCTGAATGCTCAGTTTTGGAGATCTGAGGGTGAGACAGGTAGAAAGCAAAAAAGATGTGGGTGTAAGGTGGGCTGAGGGAGTCTAGGGTACCTCCCTGTCCTGTTTTCTCATGTAAAATGGGGACCTATCTCAGGGGCTCTGGTGAGAGGAAAGAATCTGATGCCAGTAAAAGGCGTGATGCTCAAATCCTTGCACGAGTGATTGTCAAACTGCAATTAGGAATCAGTCTCTCAAGAAAAGCTTGAGAACAGGGCTTTCACTTAGATTTGAAGGTGCTGGGCATTCTACAAAGGCTTCCCTGGAAGGCCGTCAGGGAAGATGCACACAGCATCTTCCCATCACACATCGGCACCAGGAGCCCTGGCCTGCTCCCATTCTCCCAACACACCAAGCCCCAACAGACTTGGCCGTGCCCTCTGCCTGCGACACACTTGCGCCCAAACTGGTTGACTACTGATATTTAATTCCAAGGTCAAGTATCATCTCAGAAAAGCCCTCCTCACTCTCTGCCAGGCTTAATCTTTCTCCAGAACACATGACTCCCTGGAATCGCTGCTCACTTTCTGCGCTGAGTCTGTTCTTCTTCAGCCGCTGGCACTCATCAGTGGCTGGCGTGCCCTCCAGCAGAGCTCCTTGGCTTTAAGGAAATGTGCCCCGTGTGGGGGACACCTTGTTAAAATCGAGGGTTTGTTTCAGTGCATATGGACTGGCGTCCAGATCCTCTTCCTGATAACGATGCTGGGGGTGGGTGGACCACACTTTCAGGTGCAAGGTTCACTCACGCTGTTTGGGGTACAAACCCTACACGGTGGTGGGGCAGTGGGGATGGGGGGAAGGTCAGCACACGTGTCACAGAGGAGACCCTGGCGGGGATAGGATGGGTGTTGTTCTCATCTGGGGACCTCTGGATCTGTCCTTTCATTTGGGTTCTGTCATTGAGCACTGGGGTTTATTCTCCTCTGTTCACTCCCCCCATCACTTACTTCCCTGCCACATTATCGATCCCACGCCGTATCTTCTTTGCCCCCTGCCTTCTACTGTCCCCGTGTGTGGGTTAGCTTTCTAAAGCTGGTGCATCACTTGCCATGGCCTCTGGATTCCTTCAGACTCCTGACCACTCAGCCTGGCACCAAACAGGTGCAAAGACCTCTGCTGAGTAAAGGATGAGGTAACATCAAGGACCACCACGGGCACCTCCCCCCCAGGGGGAGGGGAGGCGCTATTGTCCCTTAGGCTCCACTCCTCATCTGCATATGTGAGCCTCCCAGTTGGGTTGGAAAAAGGTTTAGCTCCTCTCTTTATCCTGTAAGTAAGCTCTGCATAAAACTCTTAAGTGGAACAAACAATAAGGCCCCTGCCTTTGCAAAAACATCTTAATATCTGTTATTCTGGCTAATTCTCAGATAAGTGCTCTCTCCAAATGTCGTGTGTTCTCCGTGGTTTAGGGCTCAGACTCTGGGTCCAAGCGCCTGATTCATTCATTTTAACTTTTTTGTGCCTCCATTTTCTCATCTGTGTAATGGGGATAATCAAACATATCTTAGGTTGCTGTGAGGACAGTGACAAGTTAAGACCTTAAACTCAAGTTGCATAGTGCCTAATACCTGATGAGCTTTACTAATGCAGCTGCTACTTTGTTAGCAGAGTAGGAGACAGGCAGTGAGAAGCTCAGAGGCCAGTGCGAGGCTGCTTTCCTTGCTAGTGGGAGGATGGGGCTCAACTAATTCTGATGATGCATTCTCTGCTTTCCATTATACCCCAGGCATCACTGATCTGGGATTTTGTGGACCAGAATAATTTGTTTGAAATAGTTAAAATACGGGGGTGGGATTGAGTTGCCAGCTCTTCAGTGACCACCTGAGCTCACTGGCATTTCATCCAGGATGGGACTGTTAAGCATACCCATCAGAGCAAGAACACAATTGACCTCGAAATTTAGCAGCCTCATTCTCATGGAAGGACAGTTAGAAGGCGTTGGCATCCATATGGCCTGACCCTTTGGCATCTGTACAACTTAGTCTGCTTCCTTGTGGCCTGATTTTCTTTCTTTCCTTGGTCCCATGGGGACTCTGGACAACTTTGTTCTAGAGCCCTGATGCCTCCCTTCAGGGAACACTGTACATGTATTGGGGCACACATCTTTGCTTGTCACAATAGCTGAGAGGCAGCTGGCATTTGTGGGCAGAGGCCAGCAATGCCAAATGTCCCAGAAGACACAACGCAGCTCTCCAAGAAGACCTGTCCTGCTGCCCACGTGACTTTTGAACCCCCATCCCTAGCCATTCCTGTAGCAAAGAACCATTTATCATCATCCAGGTCTAGAACCCAATTTCACATGACACTGAAACACTAGGTAGTTTTTGCAAAGTCTTTAATATCCACTGACTTTTCCAGGAATAGATCTACTGTGTGAACGGAGGGGGAATATATTTTGTTCTGTTCAGAACTTGATCAAGAATTGTTCACCATTCCGGGGAATCTTGCCACTGACAGCATTGCCGCCTCCTCCTTGACTGTTTTCCCTTCTAAGGTGTGAGTCCCTGGGACGATAGTCCCTGGACTCCACGCAAGCATGGGACCCAGTGTGATGTAAGCCAGTGTGGGAGGCTACAGGGCCTGGTGATGACCAGCACAGGTGACTTCACCATGTGGTTTGGGCACTTTCTAGCTGGGTGTCCTTGAGGGAGTCTTCAGTTACCCTGAGCCTCTGTTTCTTCAGCTGTAAAGTGAGGATCCCAAAGTCCCAGCCTCATAGGATGTGAGGATGGGATGAGATGAGCGGGCCCTGTGCTCAGCCGGGCAACAGGAGCATACAAATAATAAGCATTACTAAAGATGCAAGGAATAAACAGATGGAAGAATGAAGTAGACCTCAGGATTGTGTGTATCACATGTTGTTTCCATGGTATGTAATGGTGCTGTGAGGAAGTAACGTGTAAGATTTAGGGATTTTTCCAGGCCAACTGAAAGGTTATCTCTATTATTTGTGACTCACAGACCCTGACCTGGAGGCTTACAGACCCTGACCTGGAGGCTTACAGACCCTGACCTGGAAGGTTTAACTTTCCAGAGAGTCAGAAAAACAAGTTGTGTAAACTGTGTGTTATCCGCAGAATTATGTCGCCAAACCCTCACAAGCCTATCCTTGTAAAGGTCAGCAGTATTGTGACCAATCATGATATATCTATACCTCCCCACCCAATATGGTTTTTTGTGCTTAAAAACTGTTCTGTAACTGTCATCGGGGTTCGTTCGCTCCTTGCTTAAGGAGGACGGAACCCCGGCGCGCCGGTTCAATAAATCCTCTTGCTATTTGCATCGATCCTGTGTCTTGGTGGTCTTGGGCGACGGACTCCAGGGCGGAACCGTGCGGTTCAACAGTGCTGAGTGGAGTCAATGATGTTCATACACACACACACACACCCCAGTTGGATCCTTCCTCTCCGGTCTCCTCTGCCCTCCTGTCCCTCAGCCCCCTCTTTCTGCCCTCTACTCCTATCACTTCCTTGTGCTGAGTGAGGGATGTCCTAGACCCCACCCAGCAAACCTGTCCTGCAGTGTGGCCTTGAGGAACAGAACTCATGCCTGGGGTCAAGGAGGCTGGATTCAAGTCCCCAGCCACCACTTACTATTATTAGCTGAGTGATCATGACCTGCTGACCCCATTTTCTCACTGGCCAACTATCAGATTGACTGCAAGGTAGGTTGGGAGGATGAAAGACGACTCCATGACCCCACATGCAAGGTGTTTGGCCCGGTGCCCAAAGATAGAGATATGCTTGGTAAGCAAGCCCTCTCCCCTCATATCCCCTCCTACTTTTGTTCCTAGAGGCTCACACCTGGGTTTCAGGGAACCTCATAAGATGGTGCCCAGGAGACGGGGCATGGGATTGGGGCATGGAGAAGATGATCAGGAATGCTGCAGAGGTGTCTCCACTTGTGGGAAAGCTTTCCATCCCTCTCCAGGAAGCAGGTGTGCTGCTGGTAAAGGGGCTGGGGTTGGGGAGAGGTACCCCAGGTGGAAAGAGTAGCAAGGACAGGGGGCAGAGGCAAGAGGGCAGAGCAAGCGCGAGAAGCGCAGGCCTGTGCTTTCCATCCCCTGATTGCTCCTCTCTGCAGGATGTGGGTGGAAATGCCTTCTCGCTTATCCCATCCTTGGAAAGGTCATCCCACTTGACTTAGCGTTATGGCATTCATTGTTTGCCTGAAATTCAAAGTTCACCGGGCATTTTATATTTCAATCTGGCAAGTCCGGCTATATCCCCAGATCCTGGAAGAGTACTCGGTGCATGGCAGTGCGCAGTGCGTGCGAGCTCAGTAGTGTCCAACTTTTTGCAGTCCAGTGGACTGTAGCCCGTCAGGCCCCTCTGTTAACGGGATTTCCCAGGCAAGAGTACTGGAGTGAGTTGCCATTTCCTTTGCCAAGGGATCTTTGCAACCCAGGGATCAAACCCAAGTCTCCTGTGTCTCCTGCATTGGCAGGCAGATTCTTTACCACTGTGCCACTTGGGAAGCCTCAAGAGTTATGATGAGGATCAAACTAAATGGCTTGTGTTAAGTTTTAGGTACCTGCAGCTCTGTACTGATTTCCCTCAAAATCATTTCTTGGATTCTTGACTTTCTATTCAGTCAAATTGATCAATTGGGAACCTACTTTGGAATCCCATGGACAGAGGAGCCTGGAGGGCTACAGTCCAATGGGTCACAAAGAGTCAGGCAGGACTGAGTGACTAACCACGTACGCACTGTGCCTCAGCTTCCTCATCTGTATAATGGGAGTGAATGGTATCTGTTTTGTGGGGCAGATGGAGAATAAAACAGCTGAGAGTAGCAAAGTTCTGACCACTCACCTGGTACAGAGAAAGCATTCACGGTCCAGCTGCGCTGCCTCAGTACTCATCTCTGCCCAGACTTGCTGGTCCTTTGGGGACAAGTCCCTTGCCCACCTGTGACCACCCCACACTGGCCTGTTTCCCTGTCACTCCAGGGAAGGAAAAGGGGCTGGCGCATGTGTCTTTAAAGTTCTATTTCAGTTTTAACAGTTGATTGCTGGTGACTCTGTGTGTGTGTGTGTTTATGGGGAGTGAGGGTGGGTGGGATGGAGGCCGGGAAAGACACTCTGAGAAATGTTTATATTTTATGCCTTTTGATGTAATTCCAGTCAAACCAGATCTTAAAACATGCAGCAGGAAGCTCCTTTAAATGTTTAATTTGTTGTTTTTCTTAGAAATGATTATTTCCACATGAGCCCAGAGACACTCCAGTCTCATCCTGTCTTTCCTCCTTTTATTGTTCCTAAAACTTCCTGGGCGGCGGCTGTTTACTGCTGCCAATCAGGTGGGCTTTGCACAAACCCTGCTCTTGGAACCAACAATTGCCCCAAAAAAGCAACACATAGAGTCCACCCAACAACACTTGGGTCTACCCCGTCCCTTGGGAAAGAGGTATATATCTTTAGGGAATTCTCTGCAGCTGGGTAAGGGGTGTCATTTAGAAGAAATCCAACCTGTAGTATTCCTTGCTAAGAGCCACGGTAAGTTTTTGTTTTTTTGGTTTTTTTTTTTGACATGTCCACACTGCTGTATTTACGTATTTATGGTTGCACTGGGTCTTCACTGCTGCACGTGGGCTTTCTCTAGTTGTGTCCACCGGGGGCCACGCTCTAGCTGTGCAGCACTGCTTTCTCATTGTTTGGTTTCTCTTATTTCAGAGCACAGCCTCTAGGTGCATGGGCTTCAGTGCTTGCGTTTTATTAGCTGTGGCTCATGGGCCCTTGAGTGTGCAGCCTCAGCAGCTGTGGCTCCCGGGCTCTAGAACACAGGCTCAGTTGTTCCACGGCTTGTAGAATCTTCCCGGACCAGGGATCGAACCCTTGTCCCCTGCATTGGGGGGTGGTTTCCTATCCACTGAGCCACCCGGGAAGTCTGTCACAGTAATGTTTTATAAGATAGAGTGAGAAGAAGAAGACCTGGGGTGGGGATGTGGGGGCAGTGTGGAACTAGATTTCTTGGGGGATCTTCGCAGTGTTCAATTTTTGATGCCAACAACTTAGTCTTGGTTTCAAAGAACAATGGAGTGAAGAAGAAAAAGAATGAGGTAACTTTAATAAGAATTGGGGCAAGAGATACTTGTGATCTTTAAAAGACTTAAACCCCAACCATGTCAGAGGTGGCTGCATCCCCAGCCTTTCAGCTGGTAACCCAGGAGGGTGTCACAAGGAACTGGAGAATATTTATGAATGGGACAGGGTGGGGTTAATGCCTGACCTGAAAGCCAGCATCAAAGGTTTGTTCTTTACAAGGGAGCAAGGGTAACAGGAGCCCCTGTGATGAGCTGGGGAGCCTCTGGAGGTGGGTCTGCAGGATTCTACACCCAGGCTGAGGCTGGGCTCTGGTCGCTGATGGGGTCGGAGAAGGGGCTTGAGCCCATGGATGTGTGAGGGGGTCCCTCTGCAGGGGAGACTTCCTGACGGTCAGGATGTGGTGGGGGCGTGACGGTGGGACTTGGGACAAAGCGTATAACTCTCTGAGCCTCAGTTTCTTCCTCTGTAATTGGAGGGTGACTTTCAGCTTATAATGTTCCTGTGAAGGTGAGACAAGCTAATGAGGGTAAAACATGCCCAGTGAAGAGCAGCAGTAGGACTTCAGAATGGAATATGCATCATTGCTGTTTTCTGGTTATAACCGGGGTTTCTAAACCTTGACCCTATTGACAGTTTGATGCAGATCCTTCTCCGCTGTGGGCTATCTTGTGCACTGTCGGGTGTTTAGCATCATCCCTGGCTTCTATGTGCTAGAAGCCAGTAGCACCTCCCCCTGACCCCCCGTAGGGACAGCCAAAAATGTCACCACTCATTGCCCTTGGGGGAAGTGTCCCTTGGGGGAAGGCACAATCCACCCTTCACATAACCAAGTTATATAACTAAAATGCATGCCTATTGTAAGCTGATAGGTTTCCCAGGTGGTGCATTGGTAAAGAATCCATCTGTCAATGCAGGAGACACAAGAGATGGGAGTTTGATCCCTGGGCCAGGAAGATCCCCTGGAGTAGGAAATGGCAACCTGCTCCAGTATTTTTATCTGGAAAATTCCATGGACAGAGGAGCCTGACAGACCACAATCCATGGAGTTGCAAAGAGCTGGACATAACTGAGCACACACACACACATTTTAAACAAAACTGAGACTAAAAACTGTTATAGACCAATAGAGAAGAATGTAAAGAAGAAAGAGGAGAGTGAAAAAGTTGGCTTAAAGCTCAACATTCAGAAAACGAAGATCATGGCATCTGGTTCCATCATTTCGTGGCAAATAGATGTGGAAACAATGGAAACAGTGTCAGACTTTATTTTGGGGGGCTCCAAAATCACTGCAGATGGTGATTGCAGCCATGAAATTAAAAGGCGCTTACTCCTTGGAAGGAAAGTTATGACCAACCTAGACAGCATATTAAAAAGCAGAGACATTACTTTGCCAACAAAGGTCCATCTAGTCAAGGATATGGTTTTTCCAGTGGTCATGTATGGATATGAGAGTTGTACTGTGAAGAAAGCGGAGTGCCGAAGAATTGATGCTTTTGAACTGTGGTGTTGGAGAAGACTCTTGAGAGTCCCTTGGACTGCAAGGAGATCCAACCAGTCCGTTCTAAAGGAGATCAGTCCTGGGTGTTCATTGGAAGGACTGATGCTAAAGCTGAAACTCCAATACTTTGGCCACCTCATGAGAAGAGGTGACTCACTGGAAAAGATTCTGATGCTGGGAGGGATTGGGGGCAGGAGGAGAAGGGGACAATGGAGGATGAGATGGCTGGATGGCATCACGGACTCGATGGACGTGAGTTTGAGTGAACTCCGGGAGCTGGTGTGGACAGGGAGGCCTGGAGTGCTGTGATTCATGGGGTCACAAAGAGTCGGACACGACTGAGTGACTGAGCTGAACTGAAACTGAATGAAAGGAGGTAAATCATTCACTTTTCAGAAGGCTATTAAGTCTTTCCCCTAGAGCCCTTAGAGAAAGATGCTCTGGTGTTTTAAGGCATTAATTAATTATAATCAACATTTACCTTTTTAGAGTCACATTACTACCACCGCTGCCTGTTCCTCCACCATTCATTAAAAACTAAGGCATAGCAAACTCACAAAGACCTTTGGTCGATAGTAAAAGGTAGGATCTGGGACTAAATCAGCTAACAATGTAACACAGAATTTTGATGAAAACTTGAGTGTACTCCCACTGGATTTATTAAGGGACCACCGGTCCTCTGAAGTGGTCCTAAGAAAAACATTTACATGAGAAGACAGAATTCCCAGGACCCTTAAGCCATGTTTTCTTAGCATATTGTCAGTGTGCTGGTAAGGAGACATATTTCCCCAAGTCACTTAATTCTCCTTTTTGGATCTAGGGAGTTCCTTTCTGTACGCCTTCTGGTAAGAATTGTATTGTTATTTTTTTTTCCAGGTTATATTTTTCAACCTGGCTTAATGAACAGGAGGAAGAGCAAAGTCCCTTCCTGCATGAGGGATGCAGAAACTCTGGTTGTAGTTCCTGTTCAATTCTTGCCCCAAATTGGGACAATTCTTGCCCCAAATCTGGCTCTCCAAGTTTCTTCTGCAAAATGTGGGATAGAACTAAGTGATTTCTAAGGCCATTTCCAAAGTTCCAAAAATTCTGAAATTCTCTGATACTCTGGCCACCCATCTATCCTTGTTAAATGCAGGAAGTAGCCTTTTGCTAAATTCCCCTAAACCTATGTAATGCAGGACTATTTAATTCATAATCAGCTAAAAGTAAAATGTCTTATTATTGGCAGTTTTTTATATACACCATGGTGTTAGCTATCAAAAGAAATACCTATAGGGTCAGGGGTACTGATTAAGCTTTTGCAGTTTATTCATGCCCACAAAATTCTTATTTTGTTGTTTTTTTGCTTCAAAGGCAGCTTGCCTATTCCAAACAAATCTTGATTTTCCCCTTTGACTTTGTAAGTTGATTTGCTGAGTTGATATTTTTTTTTCTATTTTTCTCTTTGACCACGGTAATTATTTACCAGTCATTTCTAGAAATACCTGAAAGGGGTGGCACGTGGGAAGAAAAAGAGAGAAATGGGTTGACCATGCTTTCAGTGCTGATGGTCTCAATTTCCATGTCCATAAATTCTGACTTTTTATGTGAGTTTGTTTCTAATTACTCTATCTTGAAAGTATTTGAATCAGTTAATGTTTAGGATGTTTCACTCACTTCTGCAGTATGTTTAATTAGCATGTTCACTATTCTTCAAGTTTGTTGTCTTTATTTTCTTCTCTGTTTCATTTAAATGTTATCAATTTATCTTAACTGACAATAGTACAAAAATAAACTCTAGTATCTCAAATGGGAGAACGAAGGCAATGTCATTTCACAGTGACCCTGGTCAGTAAAAGAAAAAGCTTGCCAGCTTGTACTATCCTAAAAAAGCACATGGCTAACCCCTAAATCCCCCACCCCCTACCCCGCTGCACCAATCCCACAAAAAAAAAAAAAAAAAAAAGATTTGGAANAACGAAGGCAATGTCATTTCACAGTGACCCTGGTCAGTAAAAGAAAAAGCTTGCCAGCTTGTACTATCCTAAAAAAGCACATGGCTAACCCCTAAATCCCCCACCCCCTACCCCGCTGCACCAATCCCACAAAAAAAAAAAAAAAAAAAGATTTGGAAAGAGCACAATGGTGTGAAACTTTCTGGTTTAAAATTCTGGCTCCATCTCTTAATTACTATGTCGGTAAGTAACATGGTTTTCTGGATGGCTCAGCAGGTGAAGAATTCTGCAATGCAGGAGGCACAGGAGACACAGATTCGATTCCTGGGTCAAGAAGATCCCCTGGAGGAGGGCACAGCAACCCACTCCAGCATTCTTGCCTGGAGAATCCCATGGACGGAGGAACCCGGCAGACTAGAGTCCAAAGGGTCTCAGAGAGTCAGACAGGGCTGAGCGACTAAACACGAGTGCACATGCACAGGCAAAAAAAGGCCCGTGAATTAATTTCCCTCATCTGTGAAATAAAAGTGATAATATACACATTATAGGGCAATGCCAATTCAACAGACATAAACAACACAGAGTAGATTGGGCTAATGGTGTGGGTTAATGGCAACAACTACACCAGACACCGATACTTTTTATTTGCCAGATATATTTTGTGAGGTTATTTGTCCTGTGTATAAGTAATACATGGACATTTATTTCACAAGGTTCAATATATATTTTTTTGGTCATAAAGGATGGAACTGAGTTTTCCTCTTTCAAACTTAAATAAAATGGTTTTGCAAAAAATTATTATCCAAGAAAGATATCAAAGTCCAAATTACAAAAATAAAACAACTTTATGATAGGTTTAGCACATGTTACATTGAGAATACAATGTTTTATTATTTTGTGTCATCTTTCACTAATATTCTGATTTTCCTTGAACCTTAAATCTGAACAAGTAAGTTTTATAGATATTTTTTAATCAAAGGTACAGTGTTGGGCTTGATTTTAGTCCCTAAGAATGTAGCTTGACTCCTGCATGAATCATAAAAACATAAGGTCCATTCTATCAAAGATTATGGGCCTGCAATTATACTCTAATTAAAAATAAACAAAAATAATTAAAAAATGATTATGGGCCTGAAGTGAAATTTTACCTAGTAAAGTTTACAGTTTTGTAGTATATATCTACATATTTTCTACATATGTTTTGGTAAAGAAGTTCTACCATTTAAGGATAATTAATTTCTTTCATGAATTGAACACTTGTCAAGCAACTCCTCGGGGAAGGCAATGGCACGCCACCCCAGTACTCTTGCCTGGAAAATCCAATGGACGGAGTAGCCTGGTGGGCTGCAGTCCATGGGGTCGCTAACAGTCGGACAAACTGAGCGACTTCACTTTCACTTTTCTCTTTCATGCACTGGAGAAGGAAATGGTAACCCACTCCAGTATTCTTGCCTGGAGAATCCCAGGGATGGGGGAGCCTGGTGGGCTGCCGTCTATGGGGTCACACAGAGTCGGACACGACTGAAGTGACTTAGCAGCAGCAGCAAGCAACTCCTAAGTACAAAGAATTTGTTACCTACAAGGGTTCCAAAGATAAACTGAGATATAACCACTGTCCTCAGAGAGCTTAATACCTGGGAGGAGAGTTTAAACAGAAGGACACAGTGACTTTGACACATGTCACAAAGCAGTAAAGAAATGACCCAGCAAACTGCATAGGATTTCACGAGCACAGGGTCACATTTGTATGGAGGAAACTGAAGAGGCTCCATGGAAGAAGCGGCATTTGAACTGAGCTTTGAACACGGGCAGCTGAGAGGGAGAGGGCACTTCAGAACAAGGGACAGCAGTGACCATGGCAGATGACAGACACACACACTCATGAAATCACAGGAAGAAATCCACAGGTGGAATCCGTCATAAAGACCTTCTACCCAGTCTTCGTTCTTATCTCCCAGATGAGGAAACAGGGCTTAGGAGGTTAAACTCACTGCACATGGGCCCCAAGCTAGCCAGAGGTGCTGTGCTGGTGGGCACTGGCAAAGACTCCATGCCTACACACTGAAAGAAGGCTGGACAGAGGGCAAGGAGGCCCTTACACCCCAGAGTGAACGTCTGGACTCACTCCAGCAGGCAATGAAAAGTTAGCAAAGGTCTATGAGAAAGGGAGTGAGAGAATTGTGCCTTCTTTCGGCAAAAGTCCAGACGGGAGGCAAACAGGGCCCGAGCAAAACATGGAGGGAGTGAAAATGGCAGAAGGAAGTCTGCTCTATCTGCCTCAGGGGTAAAACCTAAAGAGCTACGTGGCTACAGGGATGTCGAAGGGGAGAAAGAGAAGGAAGAAAGCTAACTCCAAAGTTTCAAACTTGAGCCACTTGGAAATGGACTTTACAAAAACAGTAAACTCAGGGGACTCCCCTGCTGGTCTGTTGGCTAAGACACCATGTTCCCAATGTAGGGGACCCGGGTTCAACCCTAGACCAGGGAACTAGATTTCACACAGCACAACAAAAGATCTGTATATCCCTAGCACAACCAAATAAATAAATTTAATTAAAAAAAAAAAACAAACAGTAAATTCAGAGGAGGGGTGTAGGGGCAGTAATGGGAGAGAGGGAAGGAAGAGTGACTTTACACTAGAACTGGAGAAAATCCAGTGATGGCTGAAGATCCACAGAGTTGGGAGTTAGCATCTGAAAAGTTCCTGCAATGAGCAAAGAGAGCATCATCCTAAAGGGAGAGGGTGGAGAAGGATGAGAAATTGGCTCAGGACCAATCCTTAGGGAATGCCCACCTATACTTAGAGTGCTGGTGAAGTAGGCAATGAACACATGGGAGGTGCTCTACGTCCATTATCTCTAAGTAAAGTCTCAGTAGGCACCTGTGATAGATCGAGGCAAAGAACATCAGAGAGAGTTTCCAGAAGTCGGAGAGGCGAGATGGGGAATATTCACCAGGCAAACACCACAGAGACACAATGATAAGTAAGAACTGAGGAAAGGATATTGTAATGACTATGTTTACCATTTTGCGACTACTGCTGAAAGATATTCAAGCTTAGCAATTGTATGTAAGTTTTATTTCACCTCTTTCTCATAACATTGTCTATTCTTCATTCACAAAACTTAACCTGTTTCACAATTACAGGTTTATTTGCATGGTTATTTGCTTCTGTGCATCTCCACACAGACACTAACATCTATGGGGGCAGGCACTCTGTTTTGTTCACTACCATATAATACACTGCTTGACCTGTAGCAGGTATTTTTACATGTTTTTAAATAAATAAATGGGAGAATAGCATTGAAATATGTATACTATCATGTAAGAAATGAATTGCCAGTCTATGTTCAATGTAAAAAAAAAAAAAAGGCTTCAGAGGCCTGTGTGCTGCACCAAGAGTCAGAAGACCTGGAGTCTGTTTCCAATCCACCTCAGACCCTCAGTCTCGACTGGTGCTATGAGATTTCTTTACTCACTGAAGTAGGGCAACATGAATGATCCACCTTATCCAAACATGCTGGGAAGACTGGGAACTAGACTTTTGAAGTAAAATTATTTAGGATGGCAACATGAATGATCGGCCTTATGCAAACATGTTGGGAAGACTGGGACTTCCAGTCCCAGACTGGACTTCCAGTCCAAGACTTTTTAAGTAAAATTATTTAAGAACTTTAAAAACTGTTTAATTGGAGAATACTTTACAATATTGTGTTGGTTTCTGCCATACATCCACATGGATCAGTCATAGGTAAACATAGGTTTCCTCCCTCTTGAACCTCCCTCCCACCTCATCCCACTCCTCTAGGTTGCACAGAGCACCAGATTTGAGCTCCATGCATCATACAGCAAATTCCTACTGGCTAGCTGACTTCTCTAGTGGCTCAGCTGGTAAAGAATCTGCCTGCAGTGTGGGAGACCTGGGTTTGATCCCTGGGTTGGGAAGATCCCCTGGAGAAAGGAAAGGCTATCCACACCAGTATTCTGGCCTGGAGAACTCCAAGGACTGTATAGTCCATGGGGTCACAAAGAGTTGGACTAACTCAGCAATCGTCTAGTCAAGGCTATGGTTTTTCCTGTGGTCATGTATGGATGTGAGAGTTGGACTGTGAAGAAGGCTGAGCGCCAAAGAATTGATGCTTTTGAACTGTGGTGTTGGAGAAGACTCTTGAGACTTCCTTGGACTGCAAGGAGATCCAACCAGTCCATTCTGAAGGAGATCAGTCCTGGGTGTTCAATGGAAGGACTGATGTTGAAGTTGAAACTCCAATACTTTGGCCACCTGATGCGAAGAGTTGACTCACTGGAAAAGACCCTGATGCTGGGAGGGATTGGGGGCAGGAGGAGAAGGGAATGACAGAGGATGAGATGGCTGGATGGCATCACCGACTCGATGGACATGAGTCTGAGTAAACTTCGGGAGTTGCTGATGGACAGGGAGGCCTGGTGTGCTGAGATTCATGGGGTCACAAAGAGTCAGACACGACTGAGCGACTGAACTGAACGACCTTCACTAGTATTCTTGCCTGGAGAATGCCATGGACAGAGGAGCCTGGAGGGCTACGTCCATGAGGTGGCAAAGAGCCGAAGATGACCGAAGTGACTGACAGTTTCACTTCACAATGTGTATGTTATTTTTTTAGTTCAACGATTGGTGCTACTTTTTTCCCTAACACGTAATATATGGAATATAGTTTCCTAACTGATCTTGAGCAGCTGGAAAGGCAAGTTAAGCTACTCCTCAGAAACAATTTATTGCTCTTCTTACCCCAAACTGGCATGATTTAGCATAACGGATAGTAGAACTGTACAACAGGAGTAGAGTGAAACCCATCCTAGGAATCAAGCCCAATCCAGTCATTTCATACATGTAAAAATACGACCCAGAAATGAAAAGACTTGGCCACACAGTTAGCTGGTGGAGAGCTGGATCTGGACTTTGGGTGGGACTTGTGACTCCAAGTCCATAAACTCACACATATGAGGCAAAGTTGTGGTCCTAATACTGCAGGCCCCATGCTGCTACTACAAAATGGAGTCATATTTTCATTAGCAGATATGTCATGGCATGTACATATTTGCATTCTATCAAACTCCTATAGTTAAGTCACCAGGAAGGAGAAATCTACCTTTCTTGTGCCTTAAACCCAATGCTTAGCAGAACCCTCCAGGTCCTTCCTCCTCCATCTGGATATAAAGCTTTTTCCAGAAGAGCAATTGAGAATCCCACTGTATCTTTATGCAGAGAAACACAGTGATAAGATAGAGTCTTGCCTGCTGAAGATCTAGGTGGCCTTGAATTTGACTTCAGGTTTACTCACTCACTGGCAGTATTGGCCCTTGGATGAGTCATTTAATCTCTCTTGAGTTTAAGGATATATATTTTTTTAATTTGTAAAAGTGGGATAATAATAGCTACTTCTCAGGTTCATTCAGAGGATTAAATGAATTAGTGTATATAAAGAACCTGCTTCAGTGCTCTCTTCCCTCTTGTTCTGCTTTTTGTTATTCTTTCTTTTCATTTGATCAAACCGAGGTTCTCTTCTTGTCATTATTACCCATGACACTGTAGGTAGACTGTCATTTTAAACATTGTACAATATTTCTAGATTTTTCAAAATAATCTGGTCAGCCTGCCAAAACGTCAAAGCCTAAAGGGAAAAGAATTTCAAAACCTTAGAACTTCCAGTAGCTCTCATTTTGCCAAACACATGAAGCCAGATCAGGGCAAAATTCTACATTTTAAGTTAAGCACCTAACTCCTTTCAGGCAGTGGACTTTTGGGCCACCAGATTTTTAATCCAGTGATAAAAGTTAATCTGCTTCATATTAGTAAGAATCCATAAACTATGAAATCCATCATCCTCCACCACCAAGTGACAGCAATCACAATCGTTTTCAATTTATGCTTTTGAAGAGCTCTGTTTCCTTTGTCCACATTTCATCCTAATGTGACTCTAAAATGCGTGGGGACCTTGCTCTCCAAGGTGACGGGTGAGATGAGACGGGTTGTTCAGTGCTCTGCAGCAGGGTTACTTGATATGCCCTGCTTTCATGGGGACGTCAGCCTTTCAACCACTCTGAGGTCAAGAGAAAGTGGCTGTGTACATATGTCCACAGCAGAAATCCTGCTTTAGCCCAAGAGAGTCTGGCGTGGTTGGCAGTGGTGGTTCATAGGAAATACAAGGATGAAGCAGCAGGTTTACAGAGATAGGGAGCAGGGAACCTAATTAGCCCAGCACCAGGAGTGCCAAAAAGCCTAGTTTAGTATTTTTTGCTTTTCTTCTTCTAAGCTACTTAGAGGGAGAATTGCCCATAAATATCTACATGCATTATATGGAAAAAAAAAAAAAAAAAGACTACTGAATGGAGTAATCTAAAGGATGAATCTGCAGTTTCTCTTCTGACCTCTGCTAAGATGAGCCATAGAAGGAACTCCATGCATTTTAGACAGACGCTAAAAGGGCCATGTTTATATTACTTGCTATATACTGGAATATCTGCTGGTAGAAAGAGCATAAAGTCCAAACACAAGGCCCTGCTTTGAATTAAAAAAAAAAACAAAACACTAGTTGCTCCTTAAAAGAGACGGCCAGAACTAACCCCTGCTTTTTTTCCAAATCACTTATTTGTTAGTGCTGACATGTAGGCTCTGAGAGAAAGCCACCATGCTCACAGGATGCTTCCGCCTTCTCCATATCCTCAAACTCATCCTTCTCTTAAATGCTTTTATTCATGGTAATGAAGAGTGCATTATGAAAAGCATCATTTGACATTTAGGAAGCTATGTTTCAGAAAAGGGCCTGATTAAAAAATCAGAAATTGTACAAAGTACTGCAAGAGGACTTTTAATCTAATAATTAATGTTTATTCATCACTGAATAGATACGTTCACATTAGGAGACATAAACAGCCCAAGAGCCAAGAGAAGACTCTGGGAACCCTGTCCTTTACACAGTGGGAATGGGGTTTGTCCATGAGGCGCCTCCTCCACTTTCTTCTTAACTCCCTCTCACCCTTAACCCTGCACCAAATGCTGGAGGAGGCTCTTCAGAACATAAGGCTCCTGGTGGTACAATTAGAGAATCAATGAGTGAATTCTAGTCCAATTGCTCATTTTATTACTGCTCACTTAGTCTCATTGATAGAAGTGGTTGCTCAAAGTCATGTTTCCCAGGTCTCCTATCATTATCATCAAAAATATTTATGAACTGCTTTCTATACACTGTGATAAGCAGAGGCACACATCTTTATCTTCCTGTCAAGATATGAGATGAACCGAACATTAGCAATGAGATAACCAATGTCAACATTTCCCTCTGAAGAGCCAATATGGTGCCCAAACTATCAATGGAATGCATTTCCTCTTAAATACTGGATGATACTAAGATAAGTTTTCATTGACAAGGTACACACCAAATTATCTTGATGAAAAGGGAAAAAAATAAGTCATTTAGTTTGCATACTGGTGTCAACATCTGCCTTGATTAGAGAAAACGCCTATGTGAACATTAGAAAATTTCTATTGGCATTGTCTTTTTTACCCCTAGAAAGTCAAGAGTTTTTCTTAAAAAATATATTGTTTCCCACATCTTACCATAAAAAATTTCAAACACACAGAGAAGCGGAAAGAATTTTACAATGGACTCCAGGATTCACATCACCTCGATTCTACAATTAACATTTCTTTACTTGCTTTATATCTTCCACCTGCTCATCCTACTATCAACCCATTAGTAATATTATGTCTTTTATGCATTTCAAAATAGACTGCAGACAGAAGACAACATTTTATTTTGAAGGAGTAGAATCAATGAGTTTTCCTACTCCCATAGAGTTGGCTAAAAAAATTATTTTTTTTCTAAGGAAGAATAAACTCATCCTGAATTGTGCACACAGATATTCAACACAGTTCAATGTATAGTCACTGTAAACAGTGTGGTAAATTAACTCAAGGTTTTGTCTACTTTTATTAACCCTGTAGATGTTTTCAGTACTCCTCCAAATGTTTGGCTTTGTGAAGACACGGGCTGTAGATTACAGAAAAATAAGCTCTCTCCTATAGATCATAGGAGAAAATTACCTGGAATGTTAGCAATAAATATTTTTGTTGGTGTTTGGCTCTGTATTCTAATACTTTCTAATTATTCCTTGAGTATAGGAATACAGAGATTTATATACATAAATTCTTTTCATTTCTAAAGTAAGTTTTATGATACCTATAGCTCATGCTTATGATGTCATAAGGATCAACCATGAAAAATAGGAAAACACTTTGTAAGGAGTAAAGTACTATATGTATCTAATATAGCATTATCATTAGTAATTGCAATGCATCTGCAATAAAACACAGCTGAGGTAATGGTCCCCACTGCTGTTTGGCTTTTTCAAATCAGTCAAATAGATTTCAAAGGTTAAAGGGACAGAGTATTGGCAGTTGCCTTCACTCTGCCTGTCAGTACGTCATCTTGTCAAGGATCTAGAAGAATCTTGGTGTATATCGCATAGAATTGTTTTCATTAGTGGAGTGTTTGTTTTGGACATCATCCCATCCTTGAAACAATACTTCCATTAGCTGGGCACAGTACCTATGATTATCCATCTTATCTGACCAGTGCCTAGCTATTCTGTTCACGGCATCCCCTTTACCTTGGTAGTTCTGAAAGGAGAAAGGGGAGGCACTCAACTCAACATACGAGAAGGTTTATTTCATTGAATAAAACAACTACAAATGAACTGTGGGTAGAACTTCCTACAACTAGATATCATCAGGTATCATAACTGACAAGTTTGGAGGTGATGGAGATCTTCTGTTGCCATATGGAAAAAATTATATTACATGAATATCTTAAAATGTATAAGCTATAAAGTAGGGTAGCTTCCATTTTTGTATCTTGTTGGGCACAAATCGAGAAAGTAAGGCGCAAGGTCAGAGCTAACTAGGGAATTAAGGAAAGAAAAATAAGCAGGGAGATGAGTTCATCATCAATTTCCATTACTGAGAACCTGCCCACATCTCTTGCATTTTATTTTACCCTTAAGGGGAATTGAAGAGAAAGATAGATTTGAAATCACCCTTATCCTTAAAAAGCTTCCATTTCACTAAGAGTTGTTTAGAGAAAACAACTGGGAGAAAGAACAATTAGAAACTGTGATCAGAAAGAAGAGGATATGTACAAAGAGAAACAGACACACTTTCTGATTTAGTAACAAGTCATACTCAATATTGGGCATGTTGACAATATAGACAATGGTCAAAACAATGAGAAGATCTCTAAGAGGATACATGGAGTTACTTTAAATTTAAAATATGCTTTTTATGCAGGAACATAAATATCAGAGGAAAAGGCTGGCTGTGCTCAACTAAAGGAGAGGGTCCCCAGGTCTATGAACCGTGCTGACAGCAAGAACATATCTTAAATGTTCCAGGATAGATGCATCAAGCTCTTATTCTCTGATGCCACAAAATATTCGAAACATGCAAGTGAGTTCCTTAATTAGATTCCATATTTATGAAGCAAGCTTCTAATCGCATTTATAATTTAGCAACCTATATGACACACATACTGGGAGAAAAGTAGCTGCCCAAAAGGGTCAAGAACTTGCTTATCCCGCTAATGAAAGTACTCATTGTAATTACAATGACTAATTGAAGTGTGTGTATATACATACATACATGTATATATTACATACAAATACACATATATTCAACATGCATTTCTAAGAGAAACACTGGCAAATCTGAATTTATAGCAAGGCAGATAGCTAGATATTTGGATAGAAGTTGTATTCTAATAAAATTTAACCATAATTTGAATTAGAACTTTGCACATATCTTTATTATGCTATCTGGTAGTATTGTTTATTTCTTCTGTTCCATCAACATGTTTTGCTTAACTGTTGATGGTGCCTCATTCATCTTACCTGACTGCCCGGGGGGAGGGGCACCTGATGGCCCTCGCGGTAGGCAAAGAAACACGGTCAGAACTGCAGCTCTGTTCCCAGCACAGGGTTCAATGGCTATTGGTTTGGGTGCTCCCTGAAAAAGAAAACCCATGCTAAATTTGCATTGTTTACACGATACTGTTACTCTACTTTTCTCTTATGCTTCAGGCAGCTAAAATGTACATTCTTAGTAGTTGAAGAGACACCACCTTTCAATTTTTAATAGTTCAATTGAGTATTTTATTGTAGTACTATTTTGTTTTTTTGTAGTGGTGGTCATTTACATTTAGAAAACATTTTTCTTGGGACATGTTAGCATGTGTTTTTGCAATTTTTGAAAAGTACTCATTGCTTTGCTCTATATTCATCTTTTTTTCTCTAACAGAGTTTATTTTTTAGTGAAGTGAGGTTTACAGAAAATTAAGAGGAAGCTATATTTTCTATCTACATTATTTATCTATTATTTATATATATATCTATCTTATTTAACTTATATGCAGAGTACATGATGAGAAACACTGGGCTGGAGGAAGCACAAGCTGGAATTAAGATTTCTGGGAGAAATATCAATAACCTCAGATATGCAGATGACACCACCCTTATGGCAGAAAGTGAAGAAGAACTAAAGGGCCTCTTGATGAAAGTGAAAGAGGAGAGTGAAAAAGTTAGCTTAAAGCTCAACATTCAGAAAACGAAGACCATGGCATCTGGTCCCATCACTTCATGGCAAGTAGATGGGGAAACAGTGGAAACAGTGGCTGAACTTTCTTTTTCTGGGCTCCAAAATCACCATCTGGGCTCCAGATGGTGACTGCAGCCATGAAATTCAAAGATGCTTACTCCTTGGAAGGAAAGTTGACCAACCTAGACTGTATATTAAAAAGCAGAGACATTACTTTACCAACAAAGGTCTGTCCAGTCAAGGCTGTGGTTTTTCCAGTAGTCATGTATGGATGTTGAGAGTTGGACTATAATGAAAGCTGAGTGCCAAAGAATTGATGCTTTTGAACTGTGGTGTTGGAGAAGACTCTTGAGAGTCCCTTGGACTGCAAGGAGATCCAACCAGTCCATCCTAAAGGAGATCCGTCCTGGGTGTTTATTGGAGGGAATGATGTTGAAGCTGAAACTCCAATACTTTGGCCACCTGATGTGGAGAGCTGACTCATTTAAAAAGACTCTGATGCTGGGAAAGATTGGGGGCAGGAAAAGAAGGGGACGACAGAGGATGAGGTGGCTGGATGGCATCACCGACACAATGGACATGGGTTTGGGTGGAGTCCAGGAGTTGGTGATGGACAGGGAGGCCCGGCGTGCTGCAATTCATGTGGTCGCAAAGAGTCGGACACAACTGAGCAACTGAACTGAACTGAACTGATAGATATTTTCCATAAGTCTCCTGCCCCCATGCACAGCCTCCCTGATTATTAACATCCCCACCAGAGTAGCACATTTGTAAAAACTGATGAACCTAGAATGACACATCTCTAGCAACCAGAGTCCACAGTTTACATTAGAGTTCACGCTTGGTGTTGTGTATTCCATGGGCTTGGACAGACATAGAATGACATGTATTCATCACTACAGTATCATATAGAATCGTTTTGTGTGCTCAGTTGCTTCAGGCTTGTCTGACTCTTTGTGATCCCATGGACCGTAGCCCGTTAGGCTCCTCTGTCCGTGGAATTCATCAGGTAAGAATACTTGCTTGATGGGGTGCCATGCCCTCCTGCAGGGGATCTTCCCAACCCAGGGATCAAACCTGTGTCTCCTGCACCGCAGGCAGATTCTTGACTGCCGAGCCACGAGGGAAGCCCATAGAGCAGTTTAACTGCCCTTAAAATCCTTTGTGCTCCCACTGCAACTCCAGGAAATTACTGATCTTTTTATTGTCTCCATAGGTTTGCCTTTTCCAAAATGTCACATCACATAGTTGAAATCATACAGTATTTAGCTGTTTCATATTGACTTATTTCACTTAAAAATACACATTTAATGTCTGTGTCTTTACAATGTTAAGTGCTCCATAATATCCCATTGTCTTGATGTATTACACTTTATTTATCTATTCAACTACTGAAGGACATCTTGATTGCTTCCAAACTTTGGCAGTGGTGAATAAAGCCGCCCAAAACATCCATGAACAAGCTTTTGTGTGGACATAAATTCTCAACTCCTGTGGGTAAATATTAAGGAGCATGATTACTCAATCACACAGCACTTTGTGTCATTTAACACTAAATCCTGGTACACTGTAGAGGTCAACAGGCTTACATTTAAATAAATAAATGTATTTCAATATATTTGATATTTGATATGTAGTCTGTGAGCCACAACGTTGTATAACTTTTGTTGCTTTTTCACAATTGCTTCTTCTCACCAATGCTAAAATAGTTTATCTAATCAAATGATCACAATCCAAAATATTATATCTTTAAAAATATTTTCCCAGTTTTATTGAGACATAATCGACATAGAGCAAGACACATCTTTAATATCATTTCAGTGAAATGCACATGTAATAATCACCCATCAATATATTTTTTCATTAATTAATTAGCTGTAATTGGGGCTACCCTGGGTCTCCGTTGCTGCTCACGGGCTTCCTCTAGTTTGGGCAAGTAGGGGCTGCTCTAGTTGTAGTGTGAGGGCTTCTCATTGCAGCGCACCGGCTCTAGGGCACTGGCTTAGTGTTGTCCCATGGTAAGTGGAGTCTTCGTGCATCAGGGATGGAATTCATGTTCCCTGCATTGGCAGGTAGTTTGTAACCACTAGACCACCAGGGAGGTCCCCACCAACGCATTTGTATTAAATAATATAACTTACAGTTCAGTTCAGTTGCTCAGTCTTTGCAACCCCATGACTGTAACATGCCAGGCCTCCTTGTCCATCACCAACTCCTGGAGTTTACTCAAACTCATGTCCATTGAGTCAGTGATGCCGTGCAACCGTCTCATCCTCTGTTGTCCCCTTCTCCTCCCACCTTCAATCTTTCCCAGCATCAGGGTCTTTTCCAAGGAGTCAGTTCTTCATATCAGGTGGCCAAAGTATTGGAGTTTCAGCTTCAGCATCAGTCCTTCCAATGAATATTCAGGAAAGATTTCCTTTAGGATGGATTGGTTGGATTTCGTTGCAGTCCAAGGGACTCTCAAGTGTCTTTTCCAACACCAAAGTTCAAAAGCATCAATTTTTTGGCGCTCAGCTTTCTTTATAGTCCAACTCTCACATCTGTACATGACTACTAGAAAAAGCATAGCTTTGACTAGATGGACCTTTCTTGGCAAAGTAATGTCTCTGCTTTTTGATATGCTATAACTTTAGATATAAAATAAATGAACACATGAAAATGATTACACGTGAATCTAGTACTTTATTAAGTATTTACTATGGATTAGGTGTTTGAAGTGCTCTCTCTCTATTAATTTATTTAAATCTTACAACTGGATAAGATAAGAACAGTGAAGCAAGAGATTTAAAAAACTTGCTTAAATTTACACAACCAGAAAGTAGCAGGGCTGAGATTTAAACACAGGTAGGCTGTCTCCTGAGTCGATGTTCTTAGCAACACAATGCAGTTCGTCATATTATGAATGTAGAAAAATTCATGTACCCACACACATACACATAAACACGTGTAAGTGCACATCTGTGAAGACATACAATCCATACACACACATGTGAACAAAAGCACAGACAGAATTTAAATTTAAATACAATGCCACCTTTGAAACAACAGGAATGTCATTTTACCTGAAGAATGCTGATTTTGGCTATTTCCCTCAAAAAGTGCAGGTGGGACATGCTTGACTTATCAAAAAAACATCTACACATAAAGGCAAAATTAAATAGAAGAAAAAGTACCACTACTTTAATTTTTAGAATAAATTATTTGTTTAGTCTTAGCTATTTCATTTTAAAAGTGCAGGTAAGACATGGTTGACTTATCAAAGTAACACCTATCCATAAAGGCAAAATTAAATAGAAGAAAAAATACCACTGCTTTAGTTTTTAACACAAATACTTTGTTTAGTCTTTTATTTTAAACTGATATTTGAATTGCTCAGAAGAAACACAGACATATGTATTCATCCACCTAGAATATTTTAGAATACTGCCAGTTCCAGAAAGTTTAACGAGGCATTAAAGATAAAATATGTCCTTTTACATGTAAAACTTAGACTGAAATTTCTGGTGACAACGGTTTTATGTGGTTATAAAGGATTTCCCCTTTATAGTGATATAAATCTCATGTTTTAAAATTATCCTCATACAGATATATTTTGGGAATTTTCAATATAAAGGTGAAAGTGGCCATGGTAATAGAAGAAAAGGGCATAAAACTCTTCCAAGAAAATGCTGTAAGCCATGCTGCAATACCTGTATCAAGTTACATGTCCATGGTTTTCCCCTTTAAAGCTTATATTTAATTTAACAGACTTATTTTTGAAAATGTTAAGCCCAAATCAGCATAAGTACACAGATATTCTTCGATGATGCAAATATTTAGAGAATAGGCTTGTCATATTCCAAGGATAACAGAAAAATACGATGAATGTTTTGAACCATATTTCTAGGCTCCTGAAATTTATCCTAATTTAATAAATGCAAAGTATATGTAAAGGTCAATTGGTTAAAATATACTAAGAGAAGATAGAATGAATTCATGTTTAAATGATGGTGATATATTAGAAACACTCAAGTCCCTTTTAATATACCTAAGAAATAATTCATCATTTCCACCATCAGGCAAAGGTTTCTTTGCTTTTTTGTTCTTAAGCACTCAATGAAAGTGAAAAAGTGAAAGTGTTATTCAATCCGTTGTGTCCGACTCTTTGCGACCTTATGGACTGTAGCCTGCCAGGCTCTCTCCAGGGAATTCCACAAGTAAGAATGCTGGAGTGGGTTGCCATTCCCTCCTCCAGGGTATCTTCCTGATCCAGGGATCGAATTCGTGTCTCCGACATTGCAGGTGGATTCTTTACCATCTGAGCCACAAGGGAAGCCCTAAGCACTCAATAGCGCTATTACTCAAAATATCCAAAGCCACGCTGAAACACCTGGTTATAAAACTAAGAATGATTTCACAATAATCACACACACACAAAAAAAAAAAAAAACAACAACCAGCTGAGAAACAGTGCTTCTTGGTTTACAAGATTTATAAAAACAAGAAACAATTTGAGACTACATCAGCTGATAAATAGCTAACATTTATTAAGTGCTTACAATATGCCTTGTGTATATTATGTGCTGTCAGCCTACATTTCTGCTGCTTTAAGCACTAGAAGAAAAGTTTTAAACATCAGACACCAAGGCCGAAAGCACCAAGAGAAAAAATTAGTAAAAAAAAAAAAGACAAGAAAACTATAAATTTCAAATAGAAAATGGCTTAATTATTTAATACTTTAAAACTTCAGAGAGTCAGCAAGAGATAAAAGACAGTGTAATAAAATATCCTGACCGTGGGAAAGTAATTATTTGTATAGAGGCCATTTCTGTAGAATCTTCTTTAAAATAATTCTCTCACTCTTAATTTTACTGCTATTGCACAGAAAACATTCATAAATTTCATTATATTGATAGGCTATATGAAAGAAGATTATAATCCTATTTTAAAATCAAATTGGCTTACAACTTTCTCTATTTTTAGCTATAATATTTTCATTAAAGGATATTAGCAAAAATATGAATTATTCATTATGTTTAAAATATTAGTGACTAGCACAGCTCTTTGACACTTCTGGCAGGAATTCATATAATTTAAAAAATCATTTCCAAAGACTTTGTGGCAAATATTACTTTCAATAAAGTATTTTAAACAAAAAAGAAAAACACTTTATGGCACCTGGGTTTTGCAACAGAAAATAGCAAACCCCCCTGAATGATATTTCTGATACCTTGAGGTTTGTCAGCTGTTTAGCAATAAATACATAGCCATGCATCAGAATCATTTCACAGTGACATAATATGTTCACTGAACTGTGCAATTTATCATACATTTTCCATGGCTGCCATTGAAAGAGCTAAGGCATGGGTTTGTTTGCCCACAGGACCCAGCAACTGTGATTTACTTCTAGGCATTTTCATATTTGTTGTACCGAAAGAATCAGGCGTTAGACCATGCCAGAAAACATCACTGACAGTTATGTAATTAGCAGTCCTTGTTTATTAAGCACGCGGAGCTTTTACAAAAGACTTGTTTTGTTCACAGCAGTTACTTCTGAAACTATTGTACTCATATCTTTAAGTTCTTGCTTTTTTTTTTTTTTTGAGCAATTCTAAAACTCTTTCCGTTTTTGAGCTATCAAAGACCAGCAAGTTACCAGAGAAGCTTCTGAAATCATAAGGATTTTCAAGATTACAGTTTTTAAAACTTCCAGTAATATATTCTGAAACGGAAACCACCTTGCGAACCTGGGGTCTGTCCTGGAAAACTGCTGCTACAAGAACCCCTGGGTGTTTAGAAGACTTCAGTGGGCAAAAGCTGGCTGCTTGCTCCTTCCTCCAGTGTTTGCTTCTCAAAGAGTGAGTGAAGGAGGAAGCGGGTGACTTATAGAAATCACACTGAAGCCCATCACTGGAAACTAACCCCAGAAGCTGAGGATTTGAGAGAATTATATGTAGCTGATGGAGCAGGAAGTGGCTACCCACTCCAGTATTCTTGCCTGGAGAATCCCATGGACAGAGGAACCTGGCGGACTACAGTCCATGGGGTTGCAAAGAGTCAGACATGACTGAGCATGCACGCATATATAACGGAATCACTTTATTGTACACCTGAAACACTGTAAATCAACTATACTTCTTTAAAAAAATAAAATAGAAAACAAAAACAAAACTTTTAATACTGCCAAAGCAGGGCTTGCCAACTCAAATTACTTCAAGGAACAGCTCACATTTATTAAGTGCTTATGATATGCCTTATGCTATTCCAAATGTTTACATGGGTTTAATCCTATTCCAAGAGGTAGGGGCTATTCTCATTTCATAAATTGTGACACTGAAGCTCAAAGAGTTTATGTAACATAAATAAGGTTGCAGACCTAACAGGTGAACAGGCCAGGATTTGGAAAAATATCGCTATCTTCTCACCTTGTATGCCTAACCGTTATGCAGACTGCCTGTAATAGGTAACCAGACTGTTAACCTGTAGAGTAAGACAGTTAAAAGTAATAGGCACCATAGTGAACTGGAAAGTACAAGATTTATTTAAAACATTCGCCCTCAAAAATTTTGCTGCCAAAAAAAAAAAAAAAGTCTATGTGTTAAAACGGGCTGAGAGCCACCACTTTGTAAAATGGAATTCAAGATATCACTTCAGAGTTGCCAGGCTCTTGTGTCTACCCATTCACCAAACCTCATCTTTTATTCTGCATAAGCACCATGCTTTAGTCAATGTAAGTGCTTACTCTTCAATATTTGCACCTAGGTTTCCAGAATCTGTTCCTTCTTCATTCATAATATTCCTACTGTCCATCCTTCCTATAGATCTCTTTATCACTTCAGAGTTGCCAGGCTCTTGTGTCTACCCATTCACCAAACCTCATCTTTTATTCTGCATAAGCACCATGCTTTAGTCAATGTAAGTGCTTACTCTTCAATATTTGCACCTAGGTTTCCAGAATCTGTTCCTTCTTCATTCATAATATTCCTACTGTCCATCCTTCCTATAGATCTCTAACTTTCCTAAAATTATACATCCCTCAGAGACGACGCATGCATGAAGTTTCCTCTGGTCTGAGGTATGTCGTCTCCCCCTCCTTAATTCTTTAATTGTTACACATGCATGAAGCTTCCTCTGGTCTGAGGTATGTCGTCTCCCCCTCCTTAGTTCTTTAATCATTACGGCCCTTTTCATTTTCCAAATGACACTTAAGCAAGTGTACTGTCTTCCCACTGGAACAAGCTCCTTGAGGGCAGGTCCAGTTTCTTATTCATGTCTATTGACCTTGTACTCACTTCCTCTCTTTGAAAAGTGTAAGCACAGTGACTGTGTTACCTTTTGGGGATAGCTCTTTTCCAATCTTATAGTAAAAGATTGATCCCAATCTTAGAAGATTTATAAGATAAATAAGATTTATAATCTTATAACAATCGTAAGATTTTTTCCCAATCTTTTAGTAAAAGTATAGGTATTGATGTACATGTTGTATATCTCTATTAGATTCCTGCTTTTCCAAGGCAGATATCAAGTTAGACTTTTTTTTTTGCCTTACCTAAAACCTCCAATGGG
>SJYX01022832.1:341523-467974 GCA_006410675.1 Oreotragus oreotragus | reverse complement strand
TCCATTGGGGTGGTGGTGGTGGAGTGGGGGATGGGGGGAGGGTTTCCAGTGGCACGGTTGTAAAGAATCCACCTGTCAATGCAGGAGATGTAGGTTAGATCCCTGTGTCAGGAAGATTCCCTGGAGTAGGAAAGGGCCACCCATTTCAACATTCTTGCCTGGGAAACTGCATGGACAGAGGAGCCTGGCGGGCTACAGTCCATGGGGTCGCAAAGAGCTGGACATGACTGAGTGATTAAGCACACACAGCATCTAATGGAATGCATTTTTACACACGGTAAGTGAATTAGCAAATGAAAGAATATGGAATCATCACATGGTGAGATAACTGGTGGGCATGACTCAGTTTCTACCCAAATTATGAGATATTAAAGGGATAAAATAAAACACTGAAAAAGAATACTAGCTAACGTTTACTGAGTACTTACCAGGAGCCAAGAGCTGTGCTAAGCACTATATTTGATTATTGTCTTATTTTTTATTTTATACAGACGAATGAATTGAAATTTAGAGAAGTCAGACAACATTCTCAGGGTAACAGAGCTAGAAAGTGGCAGGTTCAGGATTGGAACCCAGGTCTGTTTAATTATAGTATCTTGACTCTTCACCACTGTATGATACTGTTAAAAAACAGAGCTTAAGAAGTCAAGAAGTCTCTCACTCTCTCAGCTTGACTATTAATAGGAGGAATCAACTTAAGATATCATATATAAAAATTATATGTGTGTCTCTGCCCCATTTCTGAGCAGGGCTCTGAACACTTGAGTTCTAGAACCAGTTCTGTCAGTATTTAGTTGTGGGATCCTGGGCATATTACTGAATCCAATTTTCCCAAGTGGAAAATGAACAAGTAGGCTGGATGATTTTAGGGTCTCTTTAACATTCTGTGACTATGATTTATGGACAACCTTCAGAATGTGTGACATAACAATATCTAACACTTACTCTAAGTACAGTGAAATTTGAAATGTCCAATCTTTAGTAATATTTTCCCCTGTTCAGGTACTTCAAATGACACATCTAATTTTTAAAGCACATTATTATACATATGATGAATACATCATATATTACTAAATGGCCACCATCGCATGCCAGAAAAGCAATTAGAAAATTGAATCAAGGAATTAAGGATTAATGTGGATATGTTATACCTGTCAGTGGTAATAAGTGTTTTGACAAGGATAGAATAAAGTCTGACAGTATGCACAAATACTAATCTGATATATGAGTGAAATATTAAAAATGCAAACAACTGCACATTAATCACTCTAACATTTCCCTATTAGAACACTTTTAATGCTATTCTTATCCAAATCCATTTATAAATAAAAATGAGTCTTTCTCAACAGCTTGCACAAGTTGATATTTGCAGTTTAATGAGTATTTATATTGATATAAAATTTAGCTTTTAGTCACATTAGTAAAATAGAATTAATTTACTGAACATAGATTTAAGTCAGGCTGACGGTCTGGTTCACAACTGATCAACTATGTTGATTCTATAGGATCAACAAATGCCAAGATTCCAGAACTCAGAAACAGATTCTCCAATTTTGTTGTTTAGACTTGAGAGAAAACCAAAAGTAAAAATCATATTCTCTCCTTATTTACCACTTGCATGAAATGATAAAGGAAAAAACCTATTAGCTAGCTTTACTTGCTAGAAGAATAATTCATATTAATAAAAGAAATTAAGCTGATGGACACTCTCAAAACCAGGGTTAAACTGCATTAGAAGAAAATTCAAAGAGAATAAGGCATTACACGTGGGGATAGGTGAAGGAATAAAACATAATTCACAGAATCAGTATGCTGCTCATGGAGTTAGAAAGGTACTCCTATCATAAGCTTAATTTTCATATCATAGGAAATATTTTGTCTTTTGTTAAAATGTCTCTATGTTCAACCTCTGTTCATAATCTCACTACACACACATATGCACACACACACTTATATACCACACATTTTAAAGTTTATATCTATAGTAAAATACAGAGTTTAACTGAGTTTTACTGCTATTTTAATTGTGTGGCACTGATTTGGGGAGCAAATAGGCTAGATTATGACAGCAGTTATTTTGCCACGTGTTTTTTCACAGGTATTTAGGTCCACCAAAAGGAAGGTATTATCTCTTTTTAAGATGTGATAGAATCATGCTTTGCCCCTGAGTTGGTCAATACACAGGCATGTTAATAGGGGGTGATTTTGAACAGATTATCTGTAAAAGTTGATTCCTGGTAGTATTTTTCAAAAACCTGAAATAGATTATCTATTAAATAATTGCCATAATTAGACTTTTTACAACCTGTACTTTTCTCCATAGCTCTGTGCAAAAAGCAACCTAACCAATATACTTCACGTATTAATTTCAAAACTGGGACCATCCTTTCTGACCTCGGAACGTGCTGCTAAGTATGACACAAATGTGTCTGTCAAATCACCTGGCTTCCCGTCTTGCTTCAGCCCGCCCTGTGCTCTTGATCAGGCCATTTCACCTACCCGGAGAACTTGCCAACATCTACTATTTGCACACGATTCAGCCCAAAACTCTCAATCTGCAAGAAGCCATCCCAGGTCATTTCCGGCCATTCCGGCATCTTCTCCCTCTACTCTATCTCAATAATTAGGAGTAAGGTATTCTTCCTATTGTAACCACGGAGAGGAAGTATAATGTAGTGGTTAAGAGAACACCCATTAGCAACCACTGCCTGGGTTCAAGTCACTGAACCTCTGTGCCTCAAGTCTCTCAGCTATAAAACGAGCTAACTATCCTTCTGCATGGGGCTTCCCAGGTGGCTCAGTGGTAAAGAACTTGCCTGCCAAGGCAGGAGAAATAACAGACGTGGGTTCGATCCCTGGGTTGGGAAGATNCAAGTCACTGAACCTCTGTGCCTCAAGTCTCTCAGCTATAAAACGAGCTAACTATCCTTCTGCATGGGGCTTCCCAGGTGGCTCAGTGGTAAAGAACTTGCCTGCCAAGGCAGGAGAAATAACAGACGTGGGTTCGATCCCTGGGTTGGGAAGATACCCTGGAGGAGGAAATGGCACTCCACTCCAGTATTCTTGTCTGGAGAATCCCATGGACGGAGGAGCCTGGCGGGTTACAGTCCATGGGGTTGCAAAGGGTCAGACACAGCTGAGCACAGACTCATAGACACACACTGGAAAAGGGAATGGCAACCCACTCGAGCCCTCTTGCTTGGAGAATTCCACGGATGGAAGAGCCTGGTGGGCTGTAGTCCACAGGGTTGCAAAGAGTCTGAATGACTGAGCGACTTACACACCACACACACATGTATCTCACAGTACTTGATAGAAGTCAGCTATTATTATGGTGAGGCCATTCTGCCCACTTCCCTTTTTGCTTTATTATTGTTTTCTGTCCCATTAAAGAATATGTTCAACTCAAAAGTAAGCTATCTAAAGGCAGGTACCATATTTTTAAAACTTCTATGAATGGCTTGAAATTAATTAATTAAGACATTAAGCCTCCAAGACAGAATTCTACTGTGGGCTTCTAGGGTGGGAAAAATCTGATCTCAGTGCCAAATTTCCCACCTATGTCCTATCAACACTGTTTCTGTGTACCTGCCCATTTTTTCTTTTTAGTTCTCTGCTTTTATCGGGGACTCCGATCTGACTGTGAGCATTATGTGCTACATGGAGTAAACTTTCCTGGCACCTAAGACAGTGTGTTCAATAAATATTTCATGGATAAATGAGTATTTGATTTTTCTTTTCCAAACTGAATATATGTTAAATCTCTAAAAGTTGTGACAAAAAAGTTATAAAGAGAAGCTTAGTCTACAGCAGATAGATATAAATCAGCAGAATCTTGGTATCTCTGTGTTTTGATCCTTTCCAAAACACATTATGTCATGAATGCAAGGGTGACCTTGGTCACGCAGCTGATAGATCAATTCAATTTAAAAGGTAAGTGTGGGGGACTTCCTTAGTGGTCCAGGGGTTAAGACTCTGCACTCCCAACGCAGGGGCCAGGGTTCAATCCCGGGTCAGGGAGCTAGGAGCCCACTAGGAGCCCATATGCTTCACAGTGAGGAAAACGAAACAAGACAAAAGGCAACTGTGTTAGGCCCCCTGCTGGCACGTGGGGGTACAGCATGACACAGGCACGGTGCCTGCCCTGGCAAAGCTTTCTTCCGGACAATGGGACGAGGGGCATCTAAGACTATGTCAGAGCTAAATGCATGCACAGTTATGGGGGTAGGGGTGGAGGGAGAAGGAGGATTTGAGTAATTCTCTGGGGAAGGACTTGACCTTGCAGAGCACGACTATGAAAGACGGAGCATTCTGATAGAAGGAAAAGCATGAATGCAGAAGCATAAAGGCACATAACTTGTTTGGGAAATTACTAGAAATTCACAGTGGGTCCAGCCTTGGAAGTGCTGAGTAGATCAGGACAAGAAGAGGTCAGAGAGGAAAGCAGGGTCCTCTGTGAAACAAGACTCTCATCAGCCCCTTCACATCCTTCCCGGTCAAGACTGAGATTATCAACACCTGCTTACAAAGTTATATCTAGATGCTCAGATGGAAACTGACAAGTGCAGAACCCAGTGGGCCTCTGTGCAGCCTTCACCAAGACCTGCTGCAAATCGTCCCCAATGGACACCCACAAACTTTTCTTTCTCAGGAACTCACAATGCTTTTTTATTAATATTGTTCACATCTGTGATATCAATTACTTAAACTATTGTTCACATCTGTGATACATATCATGTGAACATTAAAACATTTATTTCTGAAACTTCAATCATAAGACTAAATCAAGAAGCTCTGCGAAAACTAGCTGTCAGCAGAAAAAATAAAAGTGCAGACACAGCAATATTCTTAATGAGGAATCAAATGTTAATAGATGCAGCATAATAAATGAATTTCTGGTATGATGATTATTATACCAATCACAGACTATTATAAGTAAGGAAAGCATGGACAAAATTCTGAATGAAAGATCTTACCTGACTGGTTATGAAAACATACGTGTCATTAAAATACAGCAAAACCTACCTAAATCTCTAAGGGAATGTGTCATTCTGGATGACAGATTTTTTCCAAATAGTTGGACATTAGCCCTATAAAGAGTTTGCTATTTTAGGGATTTTTTTTTTTCTGTTTGTTTTTAGTAAGGGTGAAGTCTCTTAAAATAAACATCCATGTTTCTGCTTCCCAACCAGACTATAATATACTATAGGGAATTTAACATTATCTCCATGTCCCATGGTCACTATTATGAGTATAAATTTTCGTAATATACTGAGGATACATGAAGTTGCAAATATATGTATGAATATGTATGTTAAATGAACTGAAGGCCCCAAATCACAAATCTCCTGGAAGAGCATAGGTAGAACACTCTGACATAAATCATAGCAGTATTTTTTGAATCTGTCTCCTAAAGCAGAAGTAAACAAATGAAACCTAATTAAACTTAAAAGCTTTTGCACAGCAAAGGAAACCACTGACAAAATGAAAAGACAATCTACGGAATGGGAGAAAATATTTGCAAATGATGACCAATGATGCTGAAGTTCCAATACTCTGGCCAACGGATACGAAGAGCAGACTCATTGGAAAATACCCTGATGCTGGGAAAGACTGAGAGTAGGAGGACAAGGGGATGACAGAGGATGAGAGGGTTGGATGGCATCACCCACTCAATGGATATGAGTTTGAGTGAACTCCAGGAGCTGGTGATGGACAGGGAGGCCTGGCGTGCTGCGGTTCATGGGGTTGNAAGACTGAGAGTAGGAGGACAAGGGGATGACAGAGGATGAGAGGGTTGGATGGCATCACCCACTCAATGGATATGAGTTTGAGTGAACTCCAGGAGCTGGTGATGGACAGGGAGGCCTGGCGTGCTGCGGTTCATGGGGTTGCAAAGAGTCAGACACAACTGAATGACTGAACTAAATTGAACTGAATCGAAGGACATTTCTCTGCTTCTCAACCAGACTATAATATACTATAGTCAGTGATGGACAGGGAAGCCTGGTGTGCTGTATTCCATGGGGTCGCAAACAGCTGGATAGGACTTAGCTCCTAAACAATAAACAAATTGGAGTTAATGTCCAAAATATATAAATATCTCATACAACTCAATATAAAAACAATCAGAAGACCTGAATAGAAATTTTTTCAAAGAAGATATACAGATGGCCAGTAGGCATATAAAAAAAAAATGCTCGGTGCTAAACGTCAGAGAAATGCAAATCAAAGCCACGATGAGATATCACTTCACACCTGTCAAAATATCATCAGAAAGTCTACAAATAACAAATGTTGGCAAGAAAGTGGTGAAAGGGAACCATAGTACACTGTCAGTAGAATTGTAAACTGGTGCAGCCACTATGGAAAACAGCATGAAGATTGTTCAAAAAGTTAAAAATAAAACTATTCTGTGATCCAGCAATTCTTTACCAGCTGAGCTACCAGGGAAGCCCCCAGCAATTCCACTGTTGGGTATATTTGAAGAAGGCAAAAACACTACACTGAAAAGATACGTGCACCCCAATGTTCATAGCAGTATAATTTACAATAGCCAACTTTGGAAGCAACCTAAGTATCCACCAACAGATGAAGCGATAAAGAAGATGTGATATTTATATAATATGTACATATAAACACACACATAGACAACAATGGAATATTACTTAGCCAAAGAATAAATTCTGCCATTTGCAACAACATGGATAGATGTGGAAGATATTAGGCTTAGTGAAATAAGTCAGACAAGGACTTACTGTACAGCACAGGGAAATACCGCCACTATTTTATAACTTTAAATGGAATATAATTTATAAAAAACATTAAATCAATGTTGTGCATTTGAAACTAAAATCGTTTGAACATGTACATTATAGGGCTTCCCAATGGCTGCCAATGCAGGAGACATGAGAGACGTGGGTTCAGCCCCTGGGTTGGGAAGATGCCCTGGAGCAGGGCAGGGCAAGCCACTCCTGTGTTCCTGGCTGGAGAATCTCATGGACAGAGGAGCCTGGCAGGCTACAGTCTATAGGGTCGTAAAGAGTAGGCTGTGACTGAAGGGACTTAGCACACACGTACACATGCACAGTAGAGCTACAGCCCTAGGAGTTTCTTTTCTTTCTGCTGCTGCTGCTGCTAAGTTGCATCAGTCGTGTCCGACTCTGTGCGATCCCATAGGTGGCAGCCCACCAGGCTCCAAGCGACTAATGCAGAGCTTGCTGTTTATTTGTCCCCTTATATTAATATAAAGGCAGCCTAAAGACTGCACAGCTGCTAGTGAGTAACATGGCCACTTTTCTATAAAACCCATCGATGATGTGAAAATTAAAGTGACCTTCTCAAGGGGTTTTCTCATCCTCCCCAACATCTTTCTACCTGCTGTGCTTTCTATCCATGTACTGGGACCTGTCAGCACCTTTCAAAACACTGACTATATCACCAATCCCAAAGATCCCAGACATCTTGACATTTTGTAAAAATCCTCCCACGTCACTTGAAGTTTGCGGGCACAGTAATCTTTCTAATTTTGAGAATTTTGACAACAGTGTTTGGGAATAATCTTATCATAAAGGCTTGAAGGATTTCTTCAGGCCCAAATGACTACCAAATACAAAACAGGCTTGAATCCAAATCTTATGGGACCCTGGGCAAATTATTTAACTTTGCCTCAGCTTCATCAACAGAAATTAGAATTTATAAACATCAATCCTGTAAGGTTACTTTGAGGCTTATAAAAGATAATATATGAATAAGGGCTTTTAGCACAGTGCCCAACAAAACACTAGATGTTTAAATTTTTATATTAAGTCAAATCACTTGAGATGTAACTTTTGTTCATCAAAACCAATCGAATATCTGCCATTTTTATCTCGTTCCACCTTAATCCTTCCCTTCCCCTTTGTTTCAGGGATACCTGGTAGGGCAGTGTGTACATGCGTGCTAGGTTGCTGCAGTCATGTCCGGCTCTTTGCCACGCTGTGGACCACAGCCCACTAGGCTCCTCTGTCCATGGGATTCTCCAGGCAAGGATACTGGATTGGGTTGCCATTTCCTCCTCCAGGGGATCTTCCTGACTCGGGATTGAACCCGCATCTCTTGCATCTCCTGCACTGGCAGCTAGATTCTTTACCACTGGAGCATCTGGGAAGCCCCGGTAGTGCAGTAAGGGGGGTTTATTATCCAGATCTTTTTTTTTTTTTTTTAATCTTTTCCTCCTGAGATTTTCATTGGCTCAAACTTGGCTCCAAGTATGGGATCAGTGTTATAGATATCTGTTCATTAAAGGTGGAACCAAGCTCCAGGTTTTTTTTTAGAGAAGATGATAATTCATTGAGACAAGTGGGGAAAAGTTCAGAGGGAAAAAGAACACACAAAAGATAAAGATCCCCTGAAACCTTTCTTAAACAGCAAAAAGAAAACTATCTTATGATGGACATATGTAGAAATGCTTCCTAAGTGTGCCTTTATACGTCTGTGTGGTCTGGGAAACTTCTTTACCCACCATTATTTGATGGATTAAAACTTCCTTAATTTTATAATCAAGAGGGCTGAGGGGAAAAATGAGAGGAAAGTGGATAACAGGCAGAAGATGCTTTTAGCAAGACCATGAGGTCCGCATGGAGGCATCTTGGTCATTCCCGGGCTCTCTGGAACTCACAGGATAGGCCTGCAGCTCCATCTATGACCTGAGATATATGGACTCCTTGTGGGACCATACTAAATATATCTGCATTCTTTTTGGCTTTTTCCTCTAATGGTTTGAGTGTGTGAACTCAACAACCTCATCAGAGCTTGCTTTGGAAAATGAAGTATGTAAAAGTGAATAAAATCTCTCTCCAAATCTACTTCCTCCCCCTCAAAGCTCCTTTCTCAGTATAACTAAAAGTTAATGATCAGAGTCTGTGTAATGATCCTTCCTCTGATTTTACTCATGCTGCTTTACCAATTCCCTGTTGGTCTTCCTAATTATCTAATTGATTAAGCCTTTGAGAAGCCTTCTGTCACTGGGTGTGGCCCACTGCACGCAACTGTCTCACTGTATTTTCTTCAAAATGAAGAGCAGGCTAATTAAAACACTCGCAGCACAAATAAAGGTCCCAGCAGAGAGGCAAACCTTGTCTCCATCCTCACCTGGTCTTTGTAGTGGCCTGAAGAGTATCCTCTCTCAAACTCTGTGCCTGCCCAGAACCTCAGCATGTGTGTGTGTGTGCGTGATCAGTCTGTGCGACCCCATGGAATGTGGCCCAGCAGGCTCCTCTGTGCACGGGATTTTCCAGGCAACAATACGGGAACAGGTTGTATTTCCTACTGCAGGAAATCTTCCAAACCCAGGGACTGAACTTGTACCCTCCATTGGCAGGTGGGTTCTTTACCACCTGCCACCTGGGAAGCTAAGAGTGACTTTATTTGGAAATAGGGCCTTTGTACATGTAATGAGTTAAGACGAAGTCATGATGGATTAGGATGGACCTGGTGTCCTTATTAAAAAAAAGAAGAGGCCTTACAGAGGCTACATAGAGAAGAAAACTCCATGTGGATCCAGTGGCAGAGATTGGGGTGATGTATTACAAGCCAAGAAATACCAAGGCTTGTCAGTAACCACCAAAAAAACTAGGAGAAAGGCAAGGAACAAACTCTCCCTCAGGGCCTCCTTAAGGAATCAACCCTATCAAAAGCTTAATTTCAGACTTCTGGCCTCCACAGCCAGGAGAGGAAACATTCCTGTTGTCTGAAGTCACCTCGTCTCTGGTAATTTCTTATGGCAGCTCCAGGAGACGAATATAATCTCTGCAGTCACAGTCTGAACCCTGACTGGATGGTCAGAGACGAGCCATGGGTTGCTACCTTTCTCTTTGTTTTGGAAATGATTACGGGGTATAACACTGGAACTATGACAAATACTGATTCTACAGGGCATTTCCTCTATTTTGAGGTCGTTTAAACTACTTTCACTTGAAGAAGAAGGTACATATCACACGGTATGGCAAATGTCAATGGGAAAATTCACTAGATTATGGGAGTTTGGTGATCACCATAAAATTGATGACATTCATAAAATAGGAAACAGTCATAATAATTATTCCTCGGAATGTAGACAGAGTATATGTTGTATGTCAGGGTTTCCTAGGAAACAGATTCTGAGACTCCAAGAATCGTGTGCATGAAGTTTACTGGAAAGAACCCCCAGGAACAACATCTGTGTGGGATGATGGAGGCAGAAATGGGCAGAAGGAAAGGTTCATCTGTGATGTATTTGCAACAGAGGCCTCTCTGCAACAGAGGGCTGGTCCTTTAGAGCTGTATCAAATCGAGGCAAGAGGCCAAGCCTCTGAACCTCCTAATGGATGTAACTGCCCCTAGGGAGGTGGCATAATGTTGGGTGAGGTAGCTTGTTTCAGCAGAGGGCGACTCAGCTGTGAGTTGTGAAAACAGGAGGCTCAGTCCTAAAGTATATCCCAGCCCCAACACTGTATTCATACTTCAAATGAAAAATGGCCTTGTTAGCTCAGAAAGTGACTTTGGCCAGACCCATACACAATACATTATGGTACAGATAAGATTATTGGACATGCACACTTTTGCTTCTTCTGGGGTGGAGCTGCTTTATTATTGCCATCACTAATCTTCCTATAAGGATGCTCATTCTTCAGAGCCATGATTTCCCTCTTTAATTTTCCTACCTTGGCCAGCAACTGTGAGGGTTATTTTTCCCTTCAAAAAAAAGGGCAAAAATTATGATCTCAGCGCTAAGCCTATGGCTAGGTCAATAGTCTAAAGAACTGAGTAAGCATGGCTTACCCTTCACATTTATTCTGCAAATGACTCAACGCATCTTAGTTTTTGTGAAGTCATGAAGCTTCCAGAGAAAGAGGTCATCCTTATTTTGCATGCAGGCACAGTGGAAGATGAGATAATTAATCAATATCACTGACATTCTGTAAGTCATCAAAAGGAATGGCAGAGAAGATACCAACTTTTTGCACTGCTACGTCATATTCTATTCTGGTAAACTGCAAATTTATATGGCTTTTCTCTAATAATAATAATGGCAACTATTATTCACTGAGTCATTATTTATTGAGCACTCCCTAAGGCAGAGGGAGTAAGTGGGAATAAAAAGCAATTACTGGACACTGCTAAATACTAATATACACAGGAGCAAGATTTAAAAACTTTTTAAACACAGAGCATATGTAAGTCATACTTGGTTGTTAAAAAAAAATATTTCTATAAACAAACTAAATCCTTTGGGGAGGATGCTTCCATCAGTATCTTTAAGATAAAGGTTAGCTCCTATCGTAGTAAGGCAAGATGATACACACTAAGGAAGACTACATAAACTTGAGGATGAACGGAAGGTACTAGGCTGAGGTATCAGGTCACAAACCTGTAGGACTACAACGCAGACATCCAACTAGAGAAACAACAAGGATGAAGCTTTCTTAATACCAGTTCCAAACCTAGCACTACCTCCATATCTCCTGGCAGTCTCTTTCTGTTCAATGTTTCATTCTGTTCAATCCAAGGAGAAACTGATCATGTGACCCAACTTAATTGATGACAGTTTCATTTCTCAGGCTAAGAATAAAGAAGCTGATATTCTGGTCTGGTTCTGAACAATAGACTTAAACAGGAATGACAAGAACTTTCAAAAGCATGATAGCACTCTCTGAGATATAAATATTGAGCAGAAACAGTTCATTCATCTTACAGGTACTTTTTAAACAGACACTTGGAGTAGGACTGTTCCAGGTATTAGGCAAAGAAAACTGAAGAAGACAGGTAGGATCTTCCCCTTTGCAGAAGAATCTAAAATGTGGCTCCAGGGATAGGAAGGTTTAAAATCTGTCATTTAAAATACAATAAATGACAATGTAAATACAATTTAAAATAAAATAAATGAAAGGATTTAAAAAAGGAATTTTGTGTTTCCCATGGACGATGATAAGACACGCAACAGTACATATCCATAGACTCAACAGACCTCCTGGGGGAGCGAGCTCTTGGGGCGGACCAAAGATGCAGGAATGGAGGGACATGAGAGAGAGCTGGCTCCTGGGAGTATGAGAGTGAAAGCCCCTCAGTTGTGTCCTACTCTTTGTGACCTGCCAGGCTCCTCTGTCCATGGAGTCGCAACAGTACATATCCATAGACTCAACAGACCTCCTGGGGGAGCGAGCTCTTGGGGCGGACCAAAGATGCAGGAATGGAGGGACATGAGAGAGAGCTGGCTCCTGGGAGTATGAGAGTGAAAGCCCCTCAGTTGTGTCCTACTCTTTGTGACCTGCCAGGCTCCTCTGTCCATGGAGTTCTCCAGGCAAGAATACTGGAGTGGGTAGCCTATTCCTTCTCCAGGGGATCTTCCTGACCCAGGGGTCTCCTGCATTGCAGGCTGATTCTTTACCAGCTGAGCTACCAGGGAGCCCAATAGCAAATGTTTTAACTCTAGGTAGAAAAATGGTTAGTTATACGCAAGTCCATTTCAGTGTAAGAGTGAAGAGCCCCAGAGACTGGGCAGAGCACAGCTGTGGGGAATCACTCCATGAGTTATATTTGCTCCCTAGCATGTCTCACTGAGAACCAGAAAGTGCACGTACAAGTGGCTCAGTTGTGTCTGACTGCGATCCCATGGACTATACAGTCCATGCAATTCTAGAGGCCAGGCCAGAATACTAGAGTGGGTAGCTTTCCCCTTCTCCAGGGGATCTTCCCAACCCAGGGATCGAACCCAGGTCTCCCACATTGCAGGCAGATTCTTTACCAGCTGAGCCACAAGGGAAGCCTAAGAATACTGGAGTGGGCAGCCTATCCCTTTTCCAGTGGATTTTCCCAACCCAGGAATTGAACCAAGGTCTCCTGCATTGCAGGCAGTTTCTTTACCAATGGAGCTATCAGGGAAGCCTCACTGAGAGCATCCAGATATTAACTACAACTGCTGAAGGGCAGGTTACTGCTGATTAGTGAGACCTTGCCACTACAGTTCTCAAAGAAAATACATTTTTTAAAAGAAATTTAAAGAAATGAAATTAAAGAGGAAAAAGTAAGTATGCAGGTGATATAGGACAGAGGCTACAAATATAGCTTCTGATACAATGCTACCTGGATTCAATTCTTAACTCTATCACTTACTATATGAACCTGGACACATTTCTCAATTCTCTGGGCTTGGTTTCCTCATCTGTAAAACAGCAATAATTACAATACCACTTCATCTGATTGTTGTGATGATAAAATAATTTGACATTTTCAAAGCCCACTCAGGATACTGCCTGGCATAAGTCAAGTGTTCAACAAATGTTCAATTCAGTTCAGTTCAGTCGCTCAGTTGTGTCCCACTCTTTGCGACCCCATGAACTGCAGCACGCCAGGCCTCCCTGTCCATCACCAACTCCGGGAGGTCACTCAAACTCACATCCATTGAGTCAGTGATGCCATCAAGCCATCTCATCCTCTGTCGTCCCCCTCTCCTCCTGCCCCCAAATCCCTCCCAGCATCAGAATCTTTTCCAGTGAGTCAACTCTTTGCATGAGGTGGCCAAAGTATTGGAATTTCAGCTTTAGCATCATTCCTTCCAAAGAACACTCAGGACTGATCTCCTTTAGAATGGACTGGTTGGATCTCCTTGCAGTCCAAGGGACTCTCAAGAATCTTCTCCAACACCACAGTTCAAAAGCATCAAATCTTTGGCACTCAGCTTTCTTCACAGTCCAACTCTCACATCCATACATGACCACTGGAAAAACCACAGCCTTGACTAGATGGACCTTTGTTGGCAAAGTAATGTCTCTGCTTTTTAATATGCTATCTAGGTTGGTCATAACTTTCCTTCCAAGGAGTAAGCATCTTTTAATTTCATGGCTGCAGTCACCATCTGCAGTGATTTTGGAGCCCCCCAAAATAAAGTCAGCTACTGTTCCCACTGTTTCCCCATCTAATTCCCATGAAATGATGGGACCAGATGCCATGATCTTAGTTTTCTGAATGTTGAGCTTGAAGCCAACTTTTTCACTCTCCTAGCTATTGTTATTTTGTTTTGCTATTCTTAAATGGTAGGTTAAACACACCATGCATTTTTACTATAAGAATAATTTATAGCTTAGCTTAAATTTTCTCATTTATGAAGGACCACTCTAGGAGCTTATATGTGGCTCTGGTATGACAACAGACTGTGAGGAGTCTCTTAGAGGCAGGTCCTAGATTCAGCCCACTGCACTATGAAAAGCAAAACTGAGTCTGAATCCTGGCTCTACCACTTACACAGCATGTCACTTTAGGCAGCGAGACTGTTATTTCTAGGCCCAAGTCTCCTCAGCTGCAAAAAGGGGAAAAAGCCCTTTCAGAAAGGGCTTTGTAATGAGTGAATCAGATAATGTATGTAAAGTATTTGATATATTATGTAACATTTAATAAAGGGCTATATAATTATTTAGCACTTTTTCCCTCCTTATTTGAGATATCTTTAACTTGCCTGCTTATTATAATTAAACACCATAAATTTTTAGTTTGCTATTTCAATTTCCTTTTTTTCTCCTTTCTTACATGTCCCGAAAAAATTAAAAAGAAAAACTCACTAGAATGAAATATTGTGCCATGAAAATACTTGTGATGGCCATTTTCCATTTAGAAGGGAATTACCTTGCTACTTTAGAAGGGAATTACCTTGCTACCCTGCATCTCTTAACCATAGATCTTTGTACATTGAAACTATAATTCATGTTACTGTCAAAGCTGGGCAGGGCCAGCCAGGGGTCAGTGGCCAGAAGAGAGACAGAGATGAAGTATCAAGAAGGGGTATATCTGAAGCAAGCAAGGGCAGCATAGAGAATGGATAAAACCAGGTATGGGCTTACAAGTAATATGCATAATAATAACAGACATTTTCCGAGTACTATATATTTCCCTTGCCTGTGCAAGGTTAGTGGAAGGGTCAGGAATTGAACCCCAGCCTGACTCTAATGCTTGGCTCTTTCCCTCTCTTCAGACTAGCACCTGAAAGGTATGAGATGTTACAGGAGACAGGCAGACACACGGCCATTCATGCCTCGCTCATGGCTCAGAGATCTCCCTGGTGGTCTAGTGGTTAAGATTTTGTCTTCCAGTGCAAGGGATGTGGGTTTGATTCCTGGTTGGGGAGATGAGATCCCACATGCCTCTCAACCAAAACACCAAAAGATAAAACAGAAGCAATATTGTGACAAATTCAATAAAGTCTTTAAAAATGGTCCATATCAAAAAAAGTCTCTAGAGTTCTCCAAAGAAGACATACAGATCACCAATTCACAAAATCAACATCACTAATTATTAGAGAAAAGCAAATCAAAACTATAATGAGGTATCACTTCACACCAATCAGAATGGCCATCATCAAAAAAATTTATAAACAACAAGTGCTGGAGAGGACGTGGAGAAAATGGAGCCCTCTTGCACTGCTGGTGGAGATGTAAGTGGATACAGCCACTATGGAGACCAGTATATGTTGTTGTTGTTCATTCGCTCAGTCGGGTCTAACTCTTTGCAGCCCCACGGACTGCAGCACGCCAGGCTTCCCTGTCCTTCACCATCTCCTGAGCTTGCTCAAACTCATGTCCATTGAGTTGGTGAAGCCATCCAACCATCTCATCCTCTGTCATCCTCTTATCCTCCTGCCTTCAATCTTTCCCAGCATCAGAGTCTTTTCTAAGTCAGGACTTCACATCAGGTGGCCAAACTACTGGAGCTTCAGCTTTTGCATCAGTTCTTCCAATGAATGTTCAGGATTGATTTCCTTTAGGATGGACTGGATTGATCTCTGCAGTCCAAGGGGCTCTGAGTATAGAGATTCCTTAAAAAACGAGGAATAAAACTACCATGTTTAATGTTATGTTAGTTCCTCAGTCATGTCCAATGCTTTGCGAGCCCATAGACTCACAGAGGAGCTCACCAGGCTCCTCTGCCCATGGGGATTCTCCAGGCAGGAATACTGGAGTGGGTTGCAATGCCCTCTTCCAAGGGATCTTTCCAACCCAGGAATAGAACCTAGGTCACTTGCACTGCAGGTGGACTCTTTACTGTCTGAGCCACCAGGGAAGTCCCTGAGTCACCATATGACCCACCAATCCCACTACTGAGCATAAACCTTGAGAAAGCCACACTTCTAAAAGACACATGTACCCTAAAGTTCATTGTAGCACTATTTACAATAGCTAGGATATGGAAGCAATCTACAGATGAATGGATAAAGATGTGGAATATATATACAATGGATATGACTCAGCCCTAAAAAAGAATGAATTTGAGTCAGTTCTAGTGAGGTGGATGACCCTAGAGCCTATTATACAGAGTGAAGTAAATCAGAAAGAGAAAAACAAATATCATTATATACGGAATCTAGAAAAATGGTATTGATGAACCTATTTCCATGGAAGGAATGGAAATGCAGATGTGGAGAATGGACTTGTGGACACAGTGAGGGAGGGAGAGAGAAGGATGAATGGAGAAAGTAGCATCAACATATACACAGCTCCATGTGTAAAACACACAGCTGGTAACGAGCTGCTGTATAATGCAGGGAGCTGATTCTGGTGCCCTGTTGTTGACTTAGAGGGGTGAGATGGCGGAGGAAAAGGAGGCTCAAGAGGGAGGTGATATAAGTATAATTATGACTGATTTGCATTGTTGTATGGCAGACACCTACACAGCATCGTAAAGCAGTTTTCCACCAATGGAAAAATAAATTTAAGAGTCTTTAAAATGAGAGAGGGGAAACTTTATTTTCTTTAAAAGTTATTTATCTCTTAACACCAAAAACATTTTGTATTGGGGTGTAGCCGATTAACAATGCTGTGGTAGTTTCAGATTAACAACAAAAGGGGTTCAGCTATACATATACATGTATCCGTTCTCCCCGAAACCCCAAGAGACGAAAAAACATTCAAAAACAAAAACAAAAAAGAAAGTTCAAGGCTCAGAACTAGGAGATTCTGTGAGATTTGAAGGAATGAGACAAGAGCAAAAAAAACATTGAGTTGTGAGGAAATGTAGATGGACCCTCCAAACTTCTATCCCTCCCTAAGCACTGTCCTCTGGTTCTTGATGGCAGGAACCAATATCCCAATGGGGCTGGTGGAGGCAAGAGATGACCAGAAGCTCCTGACCAAGACAAGGCTCACAGGGAAGATGCCATCGGAACCAGCCCATTGTGAGGAAATCCTATATTCTTCCCTATTTCACTCTGGCTCCCCAGACAACTATTTGACCTAGACAGTAGTTTTATTTTTCAAAGGATCATGCCCCCTACTCGGGTTTTCCCTGGTGGCTCAGTGGTAAAGAATCTGCCTGCCAATACAGAAGATAAAAGAGACACAGGTCTGATCCCTCGGTTGGGAATATCCCCTGGAAAAGAAAATGGCCACCCACTCCAGTATTTTTGTCTGGAAAATTCCATGGACAGAGAAGCCTGGCGGTCTATAGTCTATGAAGTTGCAAAGAATCAGACACAACTGAGCACACGCACATGACTCCTATTCACAGAACCCAGACATTTTAAAAAATAGGAATACAAACTAATTTCCCCAAGTCCAGCAACCATGAGGCCTCACATTTTTCATGACCTTAGCCTTTTCCCTTTATTTACCTCATAAAAAGGAAGTTAGGACATATTAATCTCTGTAAACGGCTCTATATTTTCTGAGATCTCAGACGAAGAAGAGTATTTGAATAAGATGAAATTACTATTTGTCAGAGAATTTAGTCATATTATTTTTCTTCTTGGTTGTAAAAGTTACTTATTGCTGTTGGTTAATAGCAGCTATGGCTTCCCTGGTGGCTCAGAGGTTAAAGTGTCTGCCTCCAATGCGGGAGACCCAGGTTCGATCCCTGGGTCAGGAAGATCCCCTGGAGAAGGAAATGGTAACCCACTCCAGTACTCTTGCCTGGAGAATCCCATGGACGGAGAAGCCTGATAGGCTACAGTCCATGGGGTCTCAAAGAGTCGAACATGAATGAGTGACTTCACTTTCACTTTCAGTAGCAGCTATAGTAATTTTAAAGTCTCTTTCAGTGACAGCAATCTCTACCAGCTTTTTTTTTTTTTTTTTTTGGCACTAAAGAATTGACAAAATTCTTCAAAATATCATCTGAAAAAAATTCTCCTGTGACTCCCACAGCTACTCTGCGGGGGTGGTTAAAGTAATAATTACTATCTAAACTGTACAGTCAAAGCTGGGGCCCTGGGTGTTGAGTCTTGAAAACATGAAACTGCTGTATTATGTTGCAAGAGGTGCAAGAGGATTGACGCTGGGACTCTTCATAGTACAGAGGCACAGCTTCCAGTTTGCTTTCCACACCCTACTCCATCCTCACCCCAATACCTTTGCCACTGGAGAACTTTCTTATGAGATTCCATGGGCTCTAGGCTTTATCAAGTCCATCCATTTGTACTCAAGACTCGAGTATCCCTTGGACAGCAAGGAGGTTAAACCAGTCAATCTTAAAGGAGATCAATCCTAAATATTCATTGCAAGGACTGATGCTGGAGCTGAAGCCCCAGTACTCTGGCCACATGATGGGAAGAGCCAACTCATCTGAAAAGCCCCAGATGCTGGGAAAGATCGAGGGAAGGAGAAGGGGACAACAGATGAGATGGCTGGATGGCATCATTGGCTCAATGGACACGAACGTCAGCAAACTCCGGGAGCAGTGCAGGAGAAGCCTGGTGTGCTGCAGTCCATGGGGTCACACCAGTTGGACGTGACTGAGTGACTAGACCTCAAATGAGATGTTTATTCCTATTTATTAAAGAAATGTAATTTGTCGAAAACAAAACAACAACAACAACAACAACAAAAATCCTTCTAGATTTCCAGTTATCTCTCTTCTGACAATTCCATACGCTATTGGAAACATCAAGACCTAAGACTGAAAGGTTGAAGGGAGACACATAAGAAGGAGGGAACCGCAGGCTGGCACCCTTTGGTCTCCTGTTTCCACTCTCGTCTCTCCCAGCTGCAGTCAGTAGTGGCAGCTTGGGGCACTTCTCCTGGGGCTACCGAACCTCAAAGAAGAAGGAAGCAAGCAAACAGTAACAACAGCAACAAAAACCAAAGCTTGGTGTGCTTCTTGGTGAACAAGGGGATAGGCAGGGTTACTATTCAAGAAAATAGCTTTTCTTAAAAAAGCTATTTTTTCACAAAAAATGCAGGCAGGATATTTGTGATGGAACTTGAAGAGAAGGAAGAAACAGCCAGAAAGGTGTCTGTGGTTAGCTCACAGACATGCAACAAGTTTCAATCCTGAACTATGTTTCAGATTTTCCCACTGCATAGTTTCATATGAATTAGACAGAAGTCACTCAGGCAGTCACGGTGAGGACGGATGCACGGAATTTAGCTCACACTGGAAGGGCTATCAAGAAGTCATCTTAGCACTACTGACCAAAGGCATCTTGTTTTCCATGAAAAATGACCAGGCAGCTTTGGCCGAGTTTCCCCAAGGAGCAAAATTCAATTGTAAAGCTTCTTCAATATGTTTCCTGGTGCTTCTGCTCCCATCTACGGCCATCAGTGTATAACAGTGCCACCTCTGTGCCTTTTATTTGAAAAGCAATAGATTTCCAGATACTGCAATATTTTCTGACAGAGGATCTGCATCTATCTCACTCGAATTTTAGGAATTTGTGAACACAAACCCAATTGGAACGATCATCATCGCAACTCATCCCACTCAAGCAGATGGTCAGACTAAAACCTCTAAAGCTTATTGCTGCAAAGTCTTGGTAACAAGACAGTCATTCAATAAATGTTTATTGAGCATAGCCTATGTGCAAGATACTGTAGCCATGCCAGATTTCTTATTACTCAGTGTACTGCTTCACAAAATGAGACGGCTTGTCTTCCTGAATTCCAAATGAGAGATACCACAAATCCTACCTCAACCACTTCCAACAGCATAAGGATACAAGAAATTATTCTGCTTGTAACTCTGTGTCTACATAGTCTTAGTTCAATTGGCCAGATTCATTTGTTTTTACTAAAAACAAAAACAACTCTTTATTCATTTGTACATCCACACATAAAGTGTTTATTGAGAACCTACAATGCACCAGGCACCGCCCACATGCAGCTAGAGTTGTAGGCTTTTGGAACAGAATTTTCCAGCAATAAAGGCTGCTCCTTGCAGGTCTACGGATTAAGTCAGAATAGCTAACTTGCAGAACACACTTCTGTAGAATAGAGTGAGTTGTAATATGAGTATTTCACACAGCATAGACCAAGATGAGTTCCTATCACATAACTAGCCTGGCTTTCCCGGCTTCCCAGGTGGCTCAGTTGTAAAGAATCTGCCTGCCACTGCAGGAGACGCAGGTTTGATCTCTGGGTCAGGAAGATTCTTACTGGAGAAGGAAATGGCAACCCTCTCCAGTACTCTTGCTTGGAAAATCCCATGGGCAGAGGAGCCTGGCAGACTGCAGTCCATGTGGTCACAAGAGAGTCAGACACGACTTAGCAACTAATCACCACCACCAGCAACATTAAAACCTCTAGCTGGCTGTCTTCTCTCCACACTCTGCTCCTCCTCCTGACATGGCTGATGCCCTCAACTCTGGTCTGGCCACGTATTTCCTTTTTATCCTAGAGAAGGAAATGTCTGTAGGGATGTAGGACCATCCTGCTATAAGTCTGGTCATTCTTCACATTTTTTCCCTCAAATGATATATGGGACACCAACCTTATCTTCAAAATAGTTCATAAACTATTACCTATTCACTTCTGGTTCTCCGGTGATATTTATGGAGGGAAATTCTACAGATAGGAAGATTAGGGCAGGGGCGGGGGAAAGGGATGATGTAAAATAATGCCCATCCATAGAAATTAGAACTCTTTATCTTTAATCCAAGTCCTCTCCCCTAAAAATGCTGCCAACATACATAGATCGTGGGGTTTCTAATAACATTAGGAATTTGGAGAGGGCTAATAAAGTGTCTTTGCATTTTTTAAAACAGGAATTTAGTAACACTCTTTCAAATTTATTTGAAAACTCTTAAATGTGTCCTACAGAGGCTGATAAATGCATACATATTTCACTATTTGCACAGCCTAGATTGAAGAGAAACTTGGCTGCAATTTAATAGACTACGGTGAAGGTTAGATTAGCAAATAACTCCCCCACAAACGGACTGGTGAAATATAATAAAATTTAGGGAGGTAACTATAATGACTATCATTTGAGCTTGTCTAAAGAATACAAAAATGTAAAACATTAATAAAACCCTGAGAAATTAGACAACACCACCAGCAAGATAAACAGGTAGACAGCTGCCACCATGCTACATGTCTCAGGGAGAAGTAAACATTGAAACTGCAGCTATCTGACTATTCCCACCTTCCCCTGAAACTGAAATGTCCTTTAGAGTGAAATAACTGACAAGCCATGAAGAACCTCTGCTTTATTTCCTTGATTTCCATTTTCCACAGCGCCTTTCCACACAGCCTTAACAGCTGCACACAGTCTGCTGTCCCGAGCCGTGTGCCAGGCTTGGTGTTTCCTGAGGCATTCATGCCAGTCCGCGTGTGTGAGGGCCCTTGTTGAGGCCTCTGGGCCCCGTCCCCATCTGCGCTGTCGCGGTTCTCCGAGGTCCACGTCCCTCGGGTGCTGAATGAGAATCATCTCTACTGGCGCCATGACCTCATTGTGACCGCAGCTTGAGGGCAGTCTGGGTTTTGGATCTGACCACCTGCATGCTCACTGAGTCCAGGCTCATTCCCTTGTGTCGCATTTGACAACTGTCTTTGCTCTTATGTCATCTCTTACCTATGCCAACACGAGGCACATGGAAGCCAGCCTGTTGACAAGGGAGCTCTCATTCCTGCTCTGATTTAAAATCTCTCCTCGGCAGCGGGCTGTACAGCTGTTAGGATGTTGTCAGAATTCTGTCCACAAGAAAAGTGAGCCCCGCACCACATTTCGCAATAGGTTCACAATGTGGTCATTCCTCTGGAGAATCATCAACACGTTGTTGTTGACTTGCTAAGTTGTGTCCGACTCTGCGACCCCATGGACTGCAGCCGGCCAGGTTCCTCTGTCCCCTGGGATTTTCCAGGCAAGAATACTGGAGTGGGTTGCCATTTCCTTCTCCAGGGGATCTTTCCAATCCAGGGACTGAACCCACGCCTCCTGCATTGGCAGGAGGGTTATCTACCACTGAGCCACCAGAGATGTTCATGTTCATCAACATGAACATCAACTAATACCCAGCTTCTGACTTCAGAGGGCTTCAGACTGATGCCACAAAACATGGGAAATACAACCTCTGAGACAGCTTGAAGCCCGCCAGCATTCTGTGCTCAAATGGTATGTGAATGCTTAGATAGCACATTAATTGCAGGCATGAATCAAGCATATTTTAAATTGTGAAATCCCAGAGCATGGGCCAACGTTATGATTTTTCTATCCTGAAACAGTTTGCAGGAATGTAAGCCTATAAAATTTGTAGGCTGAGTTGCAACGCTTTGGCTCTTCCCTCATGGGTTTAGTTGTTTACACCTTTAATAAGACGGTGACTTGGAGTCACGATGCTATTAGATTTCAGGCTTCGGGGGACCCTCTCAGGCAGGGACACTGTCTCCTGGAGCTCTGACTTTGGGCATAGTAATGTTCTATCACACATCATAAAAGCAGGGCAGCAAGGATGCTCACACCCACCCAGTTTCACAAATGAATCTCTCTGTGGGGTTGTCCACTTCAATAAAAGCAGTTCCTTGATGTGTGATACCTGAACATAAGATGCCAGCAACTCTAAAGAAATTGAGGCAAATAGATCTAAAGAAATGGGATAGTATTTCAGTTGATTTATTTCTGAGAGCACGGTCGGGCTATGATCATTGCTAGCGTGACCATCTATGGTTTTTCCCCAGAGACAGCTCTCCAAGATGCTTTTATTGCATGTGTATATTACATGTAAGTTCAGCCTTGCAAAAGCTTTCGAGATGTTTAACAAAAAATATTTTTTTAGTCACTAAGTTGTGTCTGACTCTTGTGTGACCCTATGGCCTGTAGCATACCAGGCTCCTCGGTCCATGGGATTTCCCAGGCAAGAGTACTGGAGAGGGTGGCCATTTCCTTCTCCAAGGGATCTTCCTGACCCAAGGATCAAACCTGTGTCTCCTGCACTGCAGGTGGATTCTCTATCACTGAGCCACCAGGGAAGCCCAACAATAAAAGACCAAAAGCTGAATCAATAAAAGTTGAAATCTCATGGTGCATATATGCTAATTTCTGTTGACAGCGTTCAGTTGTTCAGCAAACATACTGAGCACCATTTCTGAGCGCTAGACACTGAGCGCTACATTTACCAGGTGGAGAAGGTATAGTCAGAAAGACACCTAAGGAAGCAAAGGGTTGTGACACTGCAAACGGGGGCTGTGCAACTTGACTGCCTGTTTAAGGACTAACCACTGGGCCAGAGTGCTTCCTGGAGAAGCCAGTGTTTGGCTAGAGAGCTGGTCTTAAAGGAGCAGTGCTTATTAGTATGTGTGTGAGGTCCTGAGAGAGCTTGGAATGCAGCTTGATATGATTAAAATCAGGGGTTACAAATAGGGAGGTGGGAAAGAATCCATCTGCCAGTGCAGGAGACATAAGAGACACAGGTTCGATCCCTGGGTCAGGAAGATCCCCTGGAGGAGGGCATGGCAGCCCACTCCAGTATTCTTGCCTGGAGAACCCCATGGACAGAGGAGCCTGGTAGGTTACAGTCCATAGGGTCACAAAGTCAGACATGACTGAAGCGACTTAGCACACACACATAAATAGAGGAAAGGCTAGAGAGAAGGCTAGAAGGACAGAATGTGGACGAGTCTTAAAGGACATCTGTGCCATTTGCAGTCTAAGGTTTTAAAACTTCAGAAATCGTTTTGGTAATAGGAAGTCACAGGGCTTCGCTGATGGTTCAGCAGGTAAAGAATCTGCCCTGAAGGAGACACAAGAGATATGGGTTCAATCCCTGGGTGGGGAAGATCCCCTGGAGAGGGGAATGGCAACCCACTTCAGTATATTTGCCTGAAAAATCCTATGGCCAAGAGGAGGCTAACTATAGTCCAATGGGTCACAAAGAGTCGGACATGGCTGAGTGACTCAGCACAGAACAGGGAGCCACACAGTTGGGGAGGTGGTAGGGGCAGAAGGGTTTTAAGGGTGTAACATATTAATAATCCAACACATATATAGGAAGTTTACTACATGCTACGTACTCTTCTCAGTATGTCACATATATAAACATATTTAATTTTTATCTTTACTTATAAGGTAGGTGCTTTTATCATTTCTTTAGAAAAGGAAGAAATTGGGGCAGAGAGTGGGTGAGACAGGGGATAGAGCTAGAACTAATAGGTAGTAAGAACAGTAAAGTGCAGAGTGTGCACTCTTTTCAGTTCTGACCTGCCTCTCAGATAAGGGTCCGGAGAAGGATGTCTGGGGACTGTGAAGAGTGGGCTGGCTAGAGAAAACAATGGAGCCAGGACCCTTTGACTCTGACTGTAGTAACTTGGTGTGATATAGCTCAGGCCTATCTATCTTCAATAGGAAAAAAAGTTTCAGAGGTCAGCTGTTAATTCATGAACATCCAAGGCCTTGACATGTATTGCACAAAGTACTTAGTGATTCCCCCCCTCACCCCCCACCAAATGGCTCTATCTCCTTTTTGGATCCTGATGAAGGAAGCGCTATAGTTCAGCGGCACTTGGGTAATGGGGGTCCCGGCAATAAACACTAGAAAGCTGGAGAAGTCAAATCAATATTGTAACCTAACCTTACTAATCAGTCCTAGAGCGAATCTGATTGTCAGGAAGATGATACCAATGTGTGACAGAATGAAATGATGAAGAATAAAATGAATATTATGTTCTGATAATTTATGGAATTTCTGTCAATGTTAAAACCACAGTTATTTTGAATGAGGATTAGAGAAAGAGCTGTATGTCACCCGTGTCTTAAAGAGGAATTTACCTAAACGATAGCAGGAGAGTAGCTTTGTATTAGGCTACCTTCTAGAGACCATTTCCACATGGTTTGGGACTATAGTTATAGAGTAGTATCAGGGCATGTTCTAGTTTAATCTCCTAATAAACAACCTCCCTTCCTGCTCCCCCACCAAGTCCTTTTCCTCATTTTAACCAGAAGTTAAGATTTCCTAAAAAGTGTATTTCCTGGAAATGGAATTCTACCTTGCAAATGAAAGAAGAAGAAGGAGAGAGGGATTTTCCTGGTGGTCCAGTGGTCCCGCTCCCAATACAGGGGGCCGAGGTTCAACTCCTAGTCAGGGAACGAGATTCCACATGCAGCAACTAAGAGTCTGCATGCTTCAGTGAAGATCTTGTATGCCGCAATCATCCCACGTGCTGAAAGTAAGACCTGGCACAGCCAATAAATTAACATTTTAAAAAAGGAGGAGAATGAGAACTTATGAGATAAGGCAATGGTTAGCGTTTAATTTGGTGTTCAGTGGCAAGGGCCAGTGATGGGGTGAAAGAACATAACAGACTCTGCATATCTCAAGCAATTGCATCTGCACTAGGTATTTTATAAAATAAAATTTAATGGGGGTGTGGGGTTCCATTGAGAGACATCGTGATAGAGACAAAAAGAGTGTCTCTGTACAATTATAAAAGAATTTAAACTAGATAGAATGGTGTAATGATAATGACAAGGGGATGGATTCCAGAGAGATTTGGGGATTTTCAGGACTAAAGAATCTCTTGAACCAATCTTACTAATGGTGTAGGAGACAGAAGATTCAAGAAAACCTCTAATTTACTCAACACATACTTTCAATGCCTCGATTTATTAAGAACCAGAGATGTAGACCTGGTCAGGACAGTCTTCTGTGCTCATAGAAATCTGTAGTGAAAATATTCTAGGTAGGCAGCGATACCATTAGCTAAGAAAAAAGAGTATAAATGGAGGGGGGCAAATAAACGTCTGAAGAATAGATATTAAAACTAATGAGTTTATTTAACACATACTTTCAATGCCTCAATTTATTAAGAACTAGAAATGTAGACCTGGTCAGGACAGTCTTCTGTGCTCATAGAAAACTGTAAGTTATAGTGAAAATATTCTAGGTAGACAGTGATAACGATTAGCTACGAAAAAAGAGTATAAGTGGAGGGGGGAAATAAAAGTCTGAAGAATAGACATTAAAACTAATGAGTTCAACTTTGAACATGCTGAGTTTGAAGAGCCAAAGGGACCCTCAGGTGGAAACGTCTAGCAAGCTCTTGGCTAATGGGTTTTCAGATCAAGAAAGTTGTCATCACAGGCACATCAAAGGTGGATAGAGGTCTGGTGAGATCACCTACAGGGAACAGGGAGAGCAGAAAGAGGGCCTACACAGGAGGCCCGAGTAACAGCAATATTTAACACAAAGAGCATCCAGCAAAAGACACTGTGATGAAAATGACTCAGAAAGAAAATAAACTCTTGCTTGAACGAAGTCATTCAATTAAAGAAGAGAGTTTTGTTTTCTGTAATTGCCTGTTTTCTTTGAATTCTTCACTGGGCAATAATCTCTGTTTGGGAAATGACCATGGTTATCTCGTTCACTCTGTCTTCCCAATGATGAGAATGGTATTTAAGATGTATTTGTGAAAGACTTAAGAGGGCACTAACCAATAGCAAAACATGCTTCAGTCAAGTCCAGTAGGACAAGGACTGGAAAACGTCTACCAGGTTCGCTAGTTAGGGAATTAGGCCATGTGGGGAAAGAACCATTTAAGTATTGGATGGAAGGACACTTAATCACATCACTGGCTTTTAAACTATTAGACGTATAAGGAACTATTAGGGAGAGAAGTGTAAATACACAGTTTCTAGACAATAAGCCTTTCTTTGACAACAGTTTCTTTAACTAATATGGAGTTTTATTATATTAATCACTTGCTGATTGCTAGACTGATATGAAAATATAATTTAAAATAAGATAGTTATAATGACAGTAGTAAAAAAATTTTAGATGGCATTATTCCATCAATATAATGCTGAATTCTTTTACAATCTTGAATAGTCATTTGAAAATTCTTAAGCAAAAAGCAATGCTGCCTAACCAGAAACAGTTTAGGGAGAGTTTGACCAGCTTATGATGTGATTTCATGGACCGAATAGACTACAACTCCTTAAAGCTTCAGCAGTTCCATGTTCTGGTTCTCACTGACAGGAACTGAAATTACTGAGCAAAGGACTGGCTGATTGTCAAAAAATTACATCAAATAGATCCTGGACTTCAGCTTGGACTTAAGAACATTTGTTTTTAAACAACCACTTAGAAGCGCTGGAAAGCAATAAAGTGAAATGCAATTTGCACCAACTAATGGAGTAAGTAAAAGAAAGGGAGTGGAGAATGGGTACTGGTAAGAGAGGAAAAGTTCTGTTTGGGAATTTTGTTGTAAAATAGTCTTTCCCTGATGATGAAACAGTGGCTAATGACATCTAGAATTTTCAGCTGAAGCCATAATAGCTTCAAGTTTGGGTGGCTGCACATTAAAATGAAAAACAATACAACATAAAGGCAAAGCATATACTAAAATTTTGTATTTGGGGAAGTAGCCTATTTTATAGGGCTAAATATCTCTCAGTTAAAAAGCAAAACAAAACAAAACCCCCCAACTTGTATGGTGTAGCTTAGACATTTAATGCTAAGTGCTAATTCAGCTCATGAAATAGCTTGATAGTTGTTTCCTTTTTGTATAGGAGGTGGTTTTATTTTCCTAAATACAAATGGTATAAGAAAGAAAACTATTAATAAGGTCTACTTCAACACAATCACTTGTAAGAATTTATGATTAGGTGTACACATGTGGCTCACCCTTTTTTTACATTCTTTGATCATATATGTACATGTCTGTCTTTATTAGATCGTATATAACTTTAAGGTCAAAAGCCGTTTCTCATTGGATTTTTGCCTGAGTGTTATATTTTATACTTAATGCTCAATAAACGCAGCTTACACAAACAAATGATGATGTTTCAGGTGCTTGAGGCCCTCAGATAATTTAGTTTCATGAAATCCATGCTAAGAATCTAAATCACATTTATTTATTGCCTCATAAATAATTTCATAATTTTTTCTGAGATTTTAAAAATAATAGTAGTCGAGCATAATCAGATTTGACCCTAAAAGGTCAAAGAAAAAAAAACCGTATGTTCTTCGTTATTTGAAGTAGACCAGGAGGCAGAGCTTAAATTCTTGGCTTTAAAGACATCCTTAGAGGCCTTCTGCGCTCCATTGACTCTGGGGCCAAATTTGTAGAAGTAAACATGCAGATGCCTGTCTCTGACTCTGAAGGGGAAGTGGGATGATACATAATACCTAAAAATGGACTCCTAGCGTGTTATTTCCAATCTGGCCTGGGATTTGTGTTTAGAGAAGCAATTTCCTTGCAAATTAACCAGCAGCACAGTAAGAAAAGGAAAAGTTATGTAAAGGAAAACAGTTTCTATTTGAAAAAAAAAAACAAAAACAGACAAATATGATTTGGAGAATACCTGCTATAACCCACGGGCAAATCTAGACATGATTTTATTCCATCTGTTGAGAGAGACTTGAGAGGTATGTTATGGATCAAAGTTACGAATTTTCTTCCCCCACGGTGAGGGTATATTACACAGATGAAAGGGAACAGGCATTAAAGCATTACACCAGAAATAATCTGGACTTGAAATATTCATTTATTTGTTTATTTTAAATAAAACTATATATATTTAAGGTGTACAGCATGACGTTTTGATGAACTTTAACACAATGAAATGATTACTACTGGTGCTGGTGGTTTAGTTGCTAAGTCATGCCGACTCCTGGGACCCCACGGACATAGCCTGCCACACCCTTCTGTCCATGGGATTCTCCAGGCAAGAATACAGGAGTGGGTTGCCATTTCCTTCTCCAGGGGATCTTCCTGACCCGGCGATAGAACCTGGGTCTCCTACATTTTAGGTGGTCTCCTGCATTTCAGGATTATTTACTGACTGAGCCATTAGGAAAGGGAAATGATTACTGGGGTCAAGTTAATCATCATCTCCACACAGTTATCATTTTTTTGTGTGTGGTAAGAGCACCTGAAATCTGCTCTCTTAGCAAACTTCCAGTTTTCAATACAATGTTATTAACTGTATTCATTAGGTTGTATATTAGGTCTCTAAGCTTATTGATGCTACATAATTGCAACTTTGTGTCTCTGACCACCATCCACCCCTAACTGTCCCTATCTCACCATTCCTGGTAACCAGCGTCCAATTCTCTGCTTCTATGTATTTTGCCTTTTTAGATTTCAAGTAAGAATTCTTACAGTGTGTGCCCAAGTGTCTGGCACACAGTAGCTGTTCATTAAGTATGTGTTGAATGAATGAATTATAATACATCTCACTCCTTTTTTTGTTGTTCTTTACCACTACAAGTTTATTATGAGAAATTTAAAAAAAATATTAACAATGCAGTGTGCTGGCAAAGATGTGAAGCAAACTAAACTCTCCTACATGGCTGGTGACTGTATAAAATGGCACAGCCACTGTGGAAGACACTTTGTCAGCTTTTTAAAAAGTTTAACATATACTTAACGTGTGTGTGTGTGTGTGTGTGTCAAATGGTATAAGAAAGAAAACTATTAATAAGGTCTACTTCAACACAATCACTTGTAAGAATTTATGATTAGGTGTACACATGTGGCTCACCCTTTTTTTACATTCTTTGATCATATATGTACATGTCTGTCTTTATTAGATCGTATATAACTTTAAGGTCAAAAGCCGTTTCTCATTGGATTTTTGCCTGAGTGTTATATTTTATACTTAATGCTCAATAAACGCAGCTTACACAAACAAATGATGATGTTTCAGGTGCTTGAGGCCCTCAGATAATTTAGTTTCATGAAATCCATGCTAAGAATCTAAATCACATTTATTTATTGCCTCATAAATAATTTCATAATTTTTTCTGAGATTTTAAAAATAATAGTAGTCGAGCATAATCAGATTTGACCCTAAAAGGTCAAAGAAAAAAAAACCGTATGTTCTTCGTTATTTGAAGTAGACCAGGAGGCAGAGCTTAAATTCTTGGCTTTAAAGACATCCTTAGAGGCCTTCTGCGCTCCATTGACTCTGGGGCCAAATTTGTAGAAGTAAACATGCAGATGCCTGTCTCTGACTCTGAAGGGGAAGTGGGATGATACATAATACCTAAAAATGGACTCCTAGCGTGTTATTTCCAATCTGGCCTGGGATTTGTGTTTAGAGAAGCAATTTCCTTGCAAATTAACCAGCAGCACAGTAAGAAAAGGAAAAGTTATGTAAAGGAAAACAGTTTCTATTTGAAAAAAAAAAACAAAAACAGACAAATATGATTTGGAGAATACCTGCTATAACCCACGGGCAAATCTAGACATGATTTTATTCCATCTGTTGAGAGAGACTTGAGAGGTATGTTATGGATCAAAGTTACGAATTTTCTTCCCCCACGGTGAGGGTATATTACACAGATGAAAGGGAACAGGCATTAAAGCATTACACCAGAAATAATCTGGACTTGAAATATTCATTTATTTGTTTATTTTAAATAAAACTATATATATTTAAGGTGTACAGCATGACGTTTTGATGAACTTTAACACAATGAAATGATTACTACTGGTGCTGGTGGTTTAGTTGCTAAGTCATGCCGACTCCTGGGACCCCACGGACATAGCCTGCCACACCCTTCTGTCCATGGGATTCTCCAGGCAAGAATACAGGAGTGGGTTGCCATTTCCTTCTCCAGGGGATCTTCCTGACCCGGCGATAGAACCTGGGTCTCCTACATTTTAGGTGGTCTCCTGCATTTCAGGATTATTTACTGACTGAGCCATTAGGAAAGGGAAATGATTACTGGGGTCAAGTTAATCATCATCTCCACACAGTTATCATTTTTTTGTGTGTGGTAAGAGCACCTGAAATCTGCTCTCTTAGCAAACTTCCAGTTTTCAATACAATGTTATTAACTGTATTCATTAGGTTGTATATTAGGTCTCTAAGCTTATTGATGCTACATAATTGCAACTTTGTGTCTCTGACCACCATCCACCCCTAACTGTCCCTATCTCACCATTCCTGGTAACCAGCGTCCAACTCTCTGCTTCTATGTATTTTGCCTTTTTAGATTTCAAGTAAGAATTCTTACAGTGTGTGCCCAAGTGTCTGGCACACAGTAGCTGTTCATTAAGTATGTGTTGAATGAATGAATTATAATACATCTCACTCCTTTTTTTGTTGTTCTTTACCACTACAAGTTTATTATGAGAAATTTAAAAAAAATATTAACAATGCAGTGTGCTGGCAAAGATGTGAAGCAAACTAAACTCTCCTACATGGCTGGTGACTGTATAAAATGGCACAGCCACTGTGGAAGACACTTTGTCAGCTTTTTAAAAAGTTTAACATATACTTAACGTGTGTGTGTGTGTGTGTGTGCGCGTGCGCGCACACGTGTGCTCAGTTGCTCAGCCGTGTGCAACTCTGTGACCTCATGGACTGTAGCCTGCCAGGTTGCCATTTCCTCCTCCAGAGTATTTTCCCAACCCTTGTGGCACAATGGTAAATAATCTGCCGCCAATGTCAGAAACACAAGAGACATGGGTTCGAACCCTGGGTTGGGAAGATCCCCTGGAGGAGGAAATGGCAACACACTCCAGTATTCTTGCCTGAAGAATCCCATGGATAGATAGGATTGCAGAGTCAGACACAATTGAGCAACTGAGCATACACACACATACTTAATTTAGGATTCAGCAATTCCTCTGTTGGGATTTGTCCTCGAGAATGAAAACTTATATTCACACAAACTTGTATATAAAGTTTCAAAGTATCTGTTGTAACATCCCCAAACTGGATGTACCCTAAGCGAATAGATAAATCTGTAGTATATTCATACAGGCGAATTGCACTCAGACATGGAACGTTATAAGTAGGTACATCTCATCCTTAACCTTTGACTGTGGTCAACTGGGTTTCCCATTGTTCAGTGTCACTCATGCTGGGCAAGAGACCAAAGAACTTGGTGATGCATAGTAGCCAGGGGTCCCTTATAGAACAAACCGGCAGATTGTGAGAAGAGAAGCTGCAGTTGGCAGATCATACCCTGTGACAGCAGACACAAAGAATTTCAGCAATTTGGCAGGTAGACAGAGCCAGACGTGAAGTGATTAAAGTTTTGTGCTCAGTGGAGTTTAGTGGTAATGTGAATGTTTCTTATTTTCTGCTGTCACATTGAAGAGGGATTTCGTTTTACTTAAAATTATCTTGTTTAGCCCCAAGACTGTAATTCACTGAACCCATTTCTAGAGAGTGTTCCCGGAGAACATAATTAGCCACATATCGCATGCTTACGTGGAACAGTACTAAAAGTTCATGGAATCAGCCTGGCTTCCTATTTATTCTCTCTCTTACCCAGCAATCTGAGATTGAAATATAATTTTTTAAAAGAATTACAAGGCAGGAAATCATTGAGAAGATAAAATGTACATCTATTCAGAGTCCCCCCACGTTCTTATTTTCTAGCCTTTATAGATTTGAGTCTAGAGGCTCCTCTCGCTACTTCCACTGATTCTGTGCACACATTTGTACTTATTTCTATTGTTTTGTTTTGTTAAATCCTGCTTGATAAGGAGACAAAGGTAAAGGAAAAAAATCTCCATTCTTAAATCAACCTCCACTTAAAGACAGGCCACTAACACTGATCTAAAGATGGGAGGCTAATTTACAGTGAAGTTAGTCTTTATGGACATTTGTCAAGCTTCACTTCATCTGTGATTTAAGAGAAGGACTGAAGAAAACATAATTTAAAAAAACAACTGGACATGTTGGTGAAACTCAACAGCAACTTCATTTTTAGGTACTTTCAAATAATAAAACTCTATTTTTCTACAGCACAGGGTTCTCACAATTTAGAGCACATTCTCAGCACCCATTCTCAGCTTATGAGTCTTTATCATACTATACTAAAGTTAAAGTGTGAATAAGATAAGTCTGAGAGAAGTCTTGAAATGGACTGGCTTTCAGGAACTGCTACAGGAATGAGCTGGGGTCTGAATTTTCAATGTCTGTGTGCTCATTTGCTGAATGGCTGCCACCTATCCATACATGCATTATGCAGGCAGGTATGTGCCTCTGCAAACGTGCCTCTCAGATTTCCTTCTACCTCAATGGTATATGTGAGCAGTAACTGATATGTATCATGCTTTGCTATGTGAGAAAGGTTTTTCCCATGTACCTACAGAATTTAGATAACACATTAATTCTGTGAGGTCGATATTACTATCATTTTTAATAGATGAAGAAATTGAGGCCCACAGAGGCTTGACAACTCGTTTCAGATTTTATATCTAATAGACATAGAGGTTCAACTTACACCCATGTCTCATGGCTACTTCCTATGTGCTTTCTTACAAGCTAGACCGTAAGAGAGGCACTGTGAAAATTAAGAGTGCTTTCTCCTATACCAGCTCCTATACCAGAGCTGCCTCAATCTCTTCTTTCTTCTGCCTGATTCTCTTGGCTAAGGCCTTTCCTGAGCCCTGAGGGTTAATGTCCTGTAGCGATTCAAAGGCATGTCACAGAACACTACATAATCCCAATGAAGGAAGACAACGTTCAGACTGCCGAGGCCAGCTGCCCACTTGTTCTTTGTAACTCTCTCTGTGTGACTGATAGCTCACTGTTACATATGTCATTGTATCTGGAATGCTTCTTGCAAATTAGGAATTTATTTTAAATGATTAGACTCTATTTTTTTATTTTAATAAGATCTGGTGGGTAGATTGAGATTCCCAGGTGCCTCAGTGGGTAAAGAATATGCCTGCAATGGAGGAGATGCAGAAGTCACACGCTCTATCCTTGGGTCAGGAAGATCCCCTGGAGGAGGGCATGGCAACTCCCTCTAGTATTCTTGCCTGGAAAACCCCATGGACAGAGGAGCCTGGTGGGCTACGGTCACCTTACAGTTGCAGAGTCTGACATGACTGAAGCAAGTAAGTATTCACACACTGGGAAGATACAATCAAGATGATTATAATAAGCATATAATATGTTTCATGAACAAAGGAACCACTATAATATTCTGATCTTCAGTCAATGACAAGTTCTGAGAAATCTCTTTGGAAGTAATTTAAAAATTAAAAATATATATTTGGAAGAAGATAAGCTACCACTGTTGGCCAAATCAACATCATGATATTTTCTCAAAATGACTGATATTATGATGACTCAAATAGGATCTTTAAAGGTATTAACTGATTTAATAGTTATACTTTCATATTTGCTCCCTCCATTAAGGTACAGGAATATTTAGAAGGCAGAATTAGTTTATTCAGTTACCTGATCTTACCTTTATGTGATAGTCAGAGACTAACTGGGTTTTGACCTATTTTATTAAGGTTGCTTTTAAAAAAATCAGATATCATTTTCTCATTTTTCCAAAAAACAATACATACTGTAGCTTCCACCACTCGGATAATGAAAATGATATTCACCACTATGGTTCAAATGAAAAAGAATTCTAATAAGATTCTCCTTTTCAGACTGTAGTTGGTTGTCAAAGAACATTTTTTGTAGGTTACAAGATGTTCTAAGAATGTCTGATTAAAGTTAATTAAGGGAGTAAGAAAAAATATACTTGAAAATGTCTTCTATAATTATGTTTTCTATAAATAGATAAACCACATTTCTCATCCAGACCTATTACTGTAATTTGTCTTATAAGGATTTTTGAAAGCTACTTATTCTTACCTAGACATCTATTTATTATTTAGTACCATTTACAGTTGCTGCTATTTGGATATCCTAACAGTCATGAATTTTGCTGTGGAAACTTTAAAAAGCAATTTAGAAAAGGTTATTTAAAATTTTTGTGATAATCTCCTGTAGGAAGAATCCTGTTTCATAAGGGTACCAAGCACAATCAGCAGTCATTCTATTGCAATAGCATAAAATCAGATTTTGATACTCTGCCAGTAACGCGATTCATATTACTATTACTGAAAAACAATAGCACTGAATTTTCAACAACTCAGCTTTAGTTTCCTAAACATATACATGTGATTTTTTTTTGTTTGATAAGAATAGAAATTATCTGAGAAAGAGCCTTTTTTGGGTCTCACTCTCTGAAAAATAACAAGACAAAAATGCCAACCTATACTGTGGTTAAACAGACTGTGTGGAAGTGCTAGCCACTCAGTCATGTCCAACTCTTTGTGACCCCACGCAAAGATAGGCTCCTCTATCCATGGAGTTCTCCAGGTCAGAGAATACTAGAGTGGGTAGCCATTCCCTGCTCCAGGGGCATCTTTCTGACCCAGCGATCGAACCCAGGTGTCTATGTTGTAGGCAGACATTTACATTCTGAGCCATCAGGGAATATGTAAGGAAAATATGTCCCTGCAGAGATGTCAGGAGACTCTCATTCTTTTTATTGAGATGATCTTGAGGGGATGGGTACAAGAATGTGTAGTGGCGCTTCAAAAAGAGACTCCAGAAGTGACCCAGTGTCATGGCAATCTGTCTGAAGGGCTCTCCTTTTCAGAGAAAGACATCTTTATTGGCCCTCTAGTCTATTCCTTCCACACAGAGCTTTAATTAATCAGTGCTAATAAGACAAACTAGTATAGGTGAAGCAAAGATAAGGCAAGGTGCCTGGTCTATACGAAAAGCTCCTTCCTGGAACATAATCATTACTGTGGCAGAAAGGATGAGCAAGAATTAGTCAAGTGAGACCGAGAAACAGAGGAGGACAGAGCAGAGAGAACAAGGCCGAGAGAAGAACTTGTGAAAATATCAGGGGGCTGCGAAAATGTGCCCCGCTGAGGGAATTAGAATAAGCTTATGATGTCCATATGTAGAGCAGAAGAAATGCCATGAAACAAGTAAGATACTACAAAGGTAGGGCAAGGCCCATAAAAGGACCTTGTAAACAAACAATATAATAGATTTTAATCCAACCATATTGATTATTACATTAAATGTAAGTGGTCTAAATATACAAAGTAAAAAACAGATTTGTCATATTCCAAATACCAGTTAAAGGGCAGCCGGAGTGGATCTAGAAATAGCAGAAAAAGTAAATATCAAATAAAAAGACCATTACCAGGAAAAAGGAAGGACATTATAAAGTGATAAATAAGTCAATTCATCAACACAACAAAGTAATCCTAAATGTGTCCACAAGTAACAAGACAGTTTTAAAACACATGAAGTATAAACTGACAGAACTTAAAAAAGGATTCCACAAGACCACCATTATAGCTGGATATATAAACACTTCTCTTTCAATAAGACCATAAAACTAAGGCCAATCAGTAAGAATACAGAACTAAGGATGCAGAAGACTTGAATAATATTATCAATAAAACTGACCTCACACTGGCAATTCTAGAACTCTACAAAAGAACAGAAGATACACTCTTTTTAAGTGTACATGGATCATTCTCCAAAACAGATCATATCTGAGCCTTAAAAGACACCCAAACAAATTTCAAAGGCTGGTTCATGTCAATGTATGCCAAAACCAATAGAGTACTGTAAAGTAAAATAAAGTAAAATGGAAGCTCTAAAAAAAAAATAAATAAAGTGAAAAAAAAATAAAAGAGAAAAAAAGAAAACATATAAAAATATTATTTGGATACAACAGTGTTAAACTAGAAATAAATCACAGGAAATTATCTGGAAAATTCTCAAATATTTAGAAATTCAACAACATGCTTTTAAATAATCCAAGAATCAAAGAGGAATTCACAATGAAAACTGGAAAATGTTTTGAACCAAATGAAAATGAAAATACAACATATCAAAATCTGTGCAATGTAGCTAAAGGGATATAAGGGGAATTTTATATCTTTATACCCTTATACTAAGAAAAGAGAAAGGTTTGAATTAATAATCCAAGCTCCCCTTTTAAGACACTAGGAAATAAACAGTAAATTAAACTCAAATAGAAATAACAAAGATATGAGTATCAATTACATACAAAATAAAAATAAAAGAAAAAATATGTAAAACCAAAATCAGTGTCTTCAAAAATACCAATAAATTTGATAAATCTCTAGCCAGATTGATTGAGAAAAAGACATAGATCAGAAATGAAAGAGAAAACATCACTATGGATACTACAAATATTAAAAAATAATAAGGGAACATTGAAAAGATAATAAAAGCATCCCAACTGATTTGACAACTTAGATAAAATGACTAATTCCTGAGAAAACACAAATACTAAAATGTACTCAAAAACAACTGCCTTTAAAGAAATATAGTCTACTAAAGTGTGTTAGTGTTCAGCTGTGTCCGACTCTTTGTGATCCCTTGGACCATAGCCTGCCAGGCTCTTCTGTCCATGGAATTCTCCAGGCAAGAATATTGGAGTGGGTTGCCATTCCTTTCTCCAATAATCTGCTAAAGGATTTCTTAAACCTTCCCCACTACCTTACCTGTGCCCTCCCACAAACCCAGAGACTAGACGGCTTTACTTCTTTACTTAGTAATTTCTATTAATAGCAAACATTGAGCATTATATAATACCAATTCTATATAAACTCTTCAGAAAACAGATGTGAAGGGAACATGTTCCCACTGATTTTATGAAAGCAGTATTACTTAGATATCAAAGTTGCATAACAACTGGCAAATAATCAAAATTACAAACCAGTGTAACCTAACGAACATAGAGGTAAAATAAAAACCTTTAAAAACAGCAATTTGAATTCAGCTATATTTAAAAAATGATAAGAATGACATTATCAAGTGAAATTAATCTGCAAAGGATAATTGTCAGTTTGACACTGGAAAATCAATCAACTTAATTTACCATATCAACAAACTAAAAAGGTAAAACCATGAGATGATCTTTGAAAGTGCAGAAAAACATTGTCAAAAGTCAGCATCCAATCCTGACAAAAATTCTTAGCAACCTTAGAAGGAAATTTCTTACATCCAATTTAGAACGTTTTAGAGAAACCTAAATTTAACATTATTTTTAATGGTAAAAGACCAAATTTTTCTTAATATAGCAATAAAGCAATAATGCTAGTTGACAACATTTTAATACAATAGTGTATTAGAAGTCCTAGCCAGTACAACAAGGTAAATAAAAGAATTAATAGACATACAAATGGGAAAAGAAGAATTAAAACTGTTAATTTGCAGATGACATGGTTTTCTACATGGAAAATCTTAAAGAATCCATGAAAAGTTCTATTCAAATAAATAACTTGAGTTTAGAAAGATCACAAGATAAATGGTTAATAGGCAAAACTTGACTATATTTAAGTATTCAATGGCCAGAAACAATAGAAATTAAAACAAAAAAGTACCATTTATAAGAGCATAAAAAGTGAAAAATACAAATTTAACAAACTATTTCACCACAAAACATTGCTGAGAGGAGTTAAAGAGAACCTAAATAGAGAGATCCTATCATATATATAGATTAGAAGAAACAAGACTGTTAAGATAGCAGTTTTCCCCATATCGATCCATAGATTCAACCCAACTCCAATCAATACTTAGCTAGGGCTTTTAATTTTTTTCTTTAAAAAAAAATGAAAAGTTGATTCTAAAATTTACATGGAATTTCAAAAAATCCCNCAAAGGATAATTGTCAGTTTGACATTGGAAAACCAATCAACTTAATTTACCATATCAACAAACTAAAAAGGTAAAACCATGAGATGATCTTTGAAAGTGCAGAAAAACATTGTCAAAAGTCAGCATCCAATCCTGACAAAAATTCTTAGCAACCTTAGAAGGAAATTTCTTACATCCAATTTAGAACGTTTTAGAGAAACCTAAATTTAACATTATTTTTAATGGTAAAAGACCAAATTTTTCTTAATATAGCAATAAAGCAATAATGCTAGTTGACAACATTTTAATACAATAGTGTATTAGAAGTCCTAGCCAGTACAACAAGGTAAATAAAAGAATTAATAGACATACAAATGGGAAAAGAAGAATTAAAACTGTTAATTTGCAGATGACATGGTTTTCTACATGGAAAATCTTAAAGAATCCATGAAAAGTTCTATTCAAATAAATAACTTGAGTTTAGAAAGATCACAAGATAAATGGTTAATAGGCAAAACTTGACTATATTTAAGTATTCAATGGCCAGAAACAATAGAAATTAAAACAAAAAAGTACCATTTATAAGAGCATAAAAAGTGAAAAATACAAATTTAACAAACTATTTCACCACAAAACATTGCTGAGAGGAGTTAAAGAGAACCTAAATAGAGAGATCCTATCATATATATAGATTAGAAGAAACAAGACTGTTAAGATAGCAGTTTTCCCCATATCGATCCATAGATTCAACCCAACTCCAATCAATACTTAGCTAGGGCTTTTAATTTTTTTCTTTAAAAAAAAATGAAAAGTTGATTCTAAAATTTACATGGAATTTCAAAAAATCCCAAAATAGCCAAAACATATTTAAAGAGAAGATTCACCATTGTAAGATTCATACTATTTGTGGGATTGGTGTAAGGATAGACATACACATCAATAGAACCAAACAGAGCCAATAAACAGAAACATACATATATGGTCAATTGATTTGCAACAAAACAGCTGAGGTAATGCAAATAGAGCAAGGAAAGTGCTGGAGCAAATTAGATATCTACATTAATAGAAAGAACTTAAACCCATACCTCACACTACATCAGGCAAAAAACAAAGAAGAAAAACTAACAAAACCTCAAAGCGCAGTATAGAGTTGAATCTAAGAGCTAAAGCATAAAACTTTTGCATGAAAACTTCTGTAACCTTGACTTATGCAGACATTTCTTAAATTTGAAACCAAAAGCATAATCCGTAAAAGAAAAAAATTAAATAAATTGAGCATTATCTAATAGAAATTTGTTCTTCAAAAGACACCTTTAAGAAGAGCAAAGGACAAGCTGGGAGGAAATATTGGCAGAACACACATAGGACAATACTTGTGTCCAAAATGTAGTTTTAATCTTACAGTGCTTACAACTTAGTAGCAAGAAAACAACCCAATTAAAATTGGGCAAAAAAAAAAAAAAAAAAAAATTGGAGCAGACATTTCATCATATAAATGGTCAATAAACAAATGAAAAGATGCTCAACATCTGGGAACTACAAAATGAACCTATGATAAGATAACTAATTGAATTTCTGAAATTAAAAATTGTTACTATACGCAGTGTTGGATGTGGAGCAATTGTAACTTACAAAGACTTCTGATGAGAATGGGAAGCAGTGTAGCCTCTTCGAAGACAGTTTGACAGTTCTTCACAAAGACATCTATTTATCCCACAATCTACTCTTAGGCATTTACCAAGAGAAATAAAAATATGTGTCTACAAAAAATATCTTTACATAAATGTTCACAGGAGCTTTACTCATGATAGCTTTGAACTGGAAATAAGATAAAAGTTCATAAACTGATGAATAGATAAATTATTAAATACTATATTAAAGAATTCTATTTACTTACAGTGATAAAGAAAATTTTCTTCCTAGCACTGGTTTAAGTGTGTTACACTGAAAAAGATACCATTTTGAAAATGTTGCAAATGTCACCTTAAGCCTGAAAAACAACAAATTAGCAACATTTTCCATATAATAACCTTCTCCATTGTAGTCCACTTAAACTAGTGCTAGGGAAAAGAAAAAAACACACAAGGATGAAACTATTAGCATATGTATTTTAGCCATTTTATTAACATTTGTTTGTCACTCATAATTATTAGTTAATAAAATGTAATAGCTTGATAATTCATATAGCAAAGATAAATTATAGTAGGTGGAGTGATAAAAGGTACTATTCCTTCAACTTTCCCCCATCCTAGGAAAAAACCTCTCAAAACTAGGGAGCCCTCAATTAACTTGAGAAATTAAAAGCAACTTTAAAGGGCAATCCCAGTAATCAGACACACCCAGTTGAGCACATAAGCACATGCCGAAAAAGAACAAGAAGCTATTTCAGGTATGTCATTGACTACACATTTCCATGCAGTACAAACAAGTGAAGTGAAAGTGGCTCAGTCGTGTCCAGCTCTTTGCGACCCCATGGGCTATACAGTCTACAGAATTCTCCAGGCCAGAATACTGGAGTGGGTAGCCTGTCCATTCTCCAGGGGATCTTCCCAACCCAGGGATCGAACCCAGGTCTCCTGTATTGCAGGCGGATTCTTTACCAACTGAGCCACAAGGGAAGCCCACAGTTCAAACAAAGCCACAACTAAAATTTGTTAGTGCTATTAACCAGAAAAACAATACAGTCAAAACAGCATATGTCTTAATTCTACACTTGACGATGTCTTTATTTAAATTGCAAGACATGTTGATGGTAGGATGAGGATAGCCACAAGTGTGAAAAGGCAACCACACTCTGAAAAGCCTGCTGCCCTTCCCAGCGTGGCTGAGCTGCAGATCTGTGAGTTCAGTCAACTGCAGCCCACCAGGCCCCTCTGTCCATGGGATTCTCTGGGCAAGAATACTGGCGTGGGTTGCCAAGCCCTGTTCTAGGAGATCTTCTAGACCCAGGGATTGAATTCGGGTGTCCTGGGTCTTCTGCTTTGTAGGCAGATTCTTTATCTTTGAGCCACCAGGGAAGCCTGAGTTGCAGATCTAAATGTTGGTAATTAAAGGTCCCAGCCGCTGTATTTCTTTGGGTATCCCGATTAACTGTTAGTATTCTTCTAAATGTTTCCCGACTAACTGTTAGTATTCTTCTAAATGTTCTTTCAAGAATTTTCTGGACTCTCAGCAAGAGGGATCTTTTTACTCCCACAAATTATCAGACACTTGGATTTAGTACTCACAGTACTGACTTAAAAGTATGTAAAAAAAACGTACAATCAGGGGTTCCAATTGGATTCCCAGGCAAATCACTTAAAAAGTAAGCAAATTAATGTCAAAGACTCAAAAACTAAATAAAATTTGGGAGCTTATTTTATAAACTTAAATTTCTCTTCCAAAGATTTGGTTTCAATGGTTATGGGAAGAGATAGCTTAATGAAAAGATATTCAACAAAATAATATTGAAGAAAAAACAAGTACAGTCAAATGTGGCACTTCCTGTGTATCAGGTATTATACATACTAACTCTTTTAATTTTCACATTAACCCTTTGAGATAGATTTTATCTTGGTCCTGATTTTAAACATAAAGAGATAAAAAGATTAAGTAAATTGCCCGAATTCCCACTGCTAGCACACAGCAGACACAGAATTCAAATTCAGTGTATTTCTAGAATCTATTTTTTTAACTAGAGAGCCACACTGCTTAGCAAATTTCTGTATCTTAACCAATTAATTAAATAATCTATTTATATTAAATTTGACTACTTTCAGATTTTTGTCACTTTTGTTTCTTTGCCAAATTTGCTTAAGAATTAGGAAACTTCAGAGAATTAAAAAAAAAAAAAGAAACTGCACCTTAATTTATTCTGATGAATTTTAGTGACTTGCAATTGTAGCATGTATTTACTCTTGCTGGCCACCTCCCTCTTTCACTTTATTAATTTCCTACAGGAAATTGCAAGTTAATAGAAAGCAGTACTGGAACTGCCTCACATCCTATAGTTATTAATTAAAGCAAGTCTGGTTCAGTAACTTTGGATACTAAAAATATAGAGTTAAACAAAGCTGACTGCCTCTTGAAATGAAATTTCAACTTCAATAGTCTGTCTAAAAAATTTATGCATTAAAATCCACATCTTCCCTTAAAGAAAGTCTCCAGAAAATTTTTAGTGAATAAAGCAACTCAATATCTGACTGCTCCTCTCTAAGACTTCAGAAGTGAAAAGAATACGAGAGACATTGAAAAAAAAAATGACTCAAGTTTAAATACGTTTCTTTTAAAGGCAGTCACATCATTCTACTATATTCCCTTCTACAGGTTATTACCCACAATCAATAAAGCAAGAAACTGTATAAACTATCTTATTAATTTTATATAATGGTTAGTAAACTTTAAAATACTGTACTATAAAACTTTTAAATGTTTCTGATGGTTTTAGATCACACTGGATAATTTATCGTTTTATGTGGTATAAAGTGTTGGGTAAGTGGATATCATGCTGGGAAAATGCACATAATTTCTGAATGTGAAAATCCATTCCATTGTAGATTTTTCTTAGATAATATAAGGTTATTTTTGGGATGATTTTTAGAATCTAGGTCTGTAAAAGTCTCTAAAAGACAAACATGCTGGCTATGTCTTCAAGCCACAAACTACCTGGGTGTCCAAGTATCCTCCCCTTCATATGGCTGGAGAAAACAGGATCCTGTCAAGTTAAAGCTGCTTTTTGGTTCTGTTCTAGTAGACAGAACTAAACTCCCTGGCACTCTCTCAACACACCTTTAGCAGAGCAGAGGCAAGTAGGTGGCGTAGCAGTGGAGTGAAATAGCTGGAAAGAAATCGTGAATGGTAAATGTTTGGTTTAGAAGAGCTAAAACATGAGTTGTAGGAATTTCTGAATGATCTAACCACTGTTTTCTGTATTTATGAAAATGATTTTTACAGAATCATAAATGGTCAAAAGAGACAAAATGGACCTGTGGAAGTAGATAACTATAAGATTTAGAGAAGAAAGAATCAAGACACTGTTAAAAAAAAAATAAGGCGGCACCTTGAAACCAACACAATTTGCTTTCACAGGAGAGTGAGACATCCAAGAATAACCTTATAATGTCCTCTTCTGGGATGGGCAGGCTTTCCTATAGTTGGGAACAGGACAGACTAAGGACTGTAAAAGAGGCCATACTGGATTTTTAGGCTGGTAAAGAAAGGAGCATTCTCTTCTACTATTCTTGGGGAGATGGGGAATATTTGGGCACTGGATGTGTAGCCCTTTGAAAAATACCTCCACATTTTCACATATTTTCCTAGTGGGCATACTGCTTTGAACTCCATCTTTGCCCATCTAACCTAACAAATATACAATTTTCAAATTATTCTTTTGATTTAATCTATGCTTTATTAGATAAGCCTATAAACTACAATACAGTTGCAGTAATCTTAAAATAAACAAATATATGTATATGACTCATTGGAAAAGCCCTTGATGGTGGGAAAGATTGAAGGCAGGAGGAGAACGGGGCAGTAGAGGATGAGATGGTTGGATGATACTGTTGACTCAACGGACACGAGTTTGAACAAACTTTGAGAGATAGTGAAGGACCGGGAAGCCTGGCATGCTGCAGTTCATGGAGCTGCAAAGAGTCGGCCACGACTGAGTGACTGAACGATAACAACAAAGGAGTCTCAGAAAACACTCTGCCTATTTAGTAATATTTTCAAGTTGACCGCACTAATGCGTTCCCACTCGGGTGAAGTATAGGAGGGAGGAAAACCACCTCTGCTTCACACTGTCACAACAAAAAGTCATGGCTTTCGTTTTACGGTTTTGTGCTTCTGGTGTCTGTGGTCTGCGTGGGATTCATGCATTGTGTGTGTCCTGGGAAGATGTTAGTCAAATGATCAACCAAGACAAGTAAGTTCGAAAGATAGTGCCTGAAAGTAGTTAAGAATTCTACCTAGGTAGTGTAGACAAATGCAGATTCAAATCTTGAACAACTTTTAGTTACTGTGCATCTTGGACGAGCTCTTTAACCTCTACCATCTGAGCTTTGCTCCTTTCTAAAGTTATATATATTGGAAGGACTGATGCTGAAGCTCCAATACTTTGGCCACCTGATGCGAAGAGCTGACTCACTGGAAAAGCCCTACACTAGTTCCTGCAAGAATTTTAGAAGATAATTAAGTGATGTACCATCTTAGTTATTTCAGGTTGCTATCACAGAATACCATAGACAGGATGGCTGCAACAACAGACATTGGTTTCTCTCCGTTCTGGAGGCTGGAAATCTGAGATCAGGCTCCAGCGTGCTCGGGTTCTTAGTGAGGACTCTTTCTGGTGCAGAGAGTCAGTCTCTTCCTGGGGTTCACGGGGCAGAGAGAGAGGGCTCTTTCTTATCTCTTCTATTAAGGACACTAATCCCATTCACTCCACCTGCACAACTGTATTAGCGTCCAAAGGCTCTACTTTCAAATACCATCACACAGGGGATTAGGGTTTCAACATCTCACTTCAGAACCTGGCACACGGTAAAAATGAATTAAATGTCAGCTATACGAACCTGATAGCTCTTTAGTCACTAAGTCATGTCCAACTCTGCGACTCCGTGGACGGTAGCCCTCCAAGCTCCTTTGTTCATGAGATTTCCCAGGCAAGAATACTGGAGTGGGTTGCCATTTCCTTCTCCAGGGGATCGTCCCATGCATTCATTTAAAAGCCATATCAATTATTAGCTATCGAAAATATATTTCATAGTTCATACACATCTCAAGATATTTATACTTACTGGCCCATGAGCCTAAGGACCAAGGAGATGTTCATAACTGGAGAAAAACACATGATACAAAACTGGAATAAGTGAATATTTACATAATAAAGTACACCTCTTCTGATTTTGCTCTTGGAACAGTCTATTCATATATTAGTAATTATGGTTACTAGCTACAAAAAAGGGGAATGCATATACAAAAATGCTCTGTACAGAGAATCTCATTAGTATTCATCCTGTAATAAAGACTATGCTTAATAAGAAAAGTATACAGAAAGCCCATTCATTTAAAATGTGACAAAAAACCCCACTATAACAAAAAATTATGCCAGAGTAAAGCCTCTTCCATATTTCTAGGGGAAAGTATCCATGAGGGGAAACTAGAAATAAAATGCGATTCTATTTGTTCTCATTAACAGTTTACATAGTGATGTTTTATCTGCAAGGTCATATAAAATCATAAATATAGTCTATGTAAAATGCAGTCCTTGCTCCTATTTCAGCAATGGGTTAATTTACTTCTTTCTTTAATGACTGCTGGTAGATTCGTGTCAGTGCAATATATTATATCCTTCAAGAAAAGAATGATGCACCATTTAAAGATATTAACATCTAAATTTCATTGTAAGAGGATTAGGACCAAAGTAATCCTGCCAAATTAATTTAGGTAAGTATACTAGGTAAATAAATCAGCATCCTTTCACTTCCAGAAAGCACTCCAAGCAATTTCAAGTCATTAAAAATACTCTTAGCCACAAGATTTTGCCTTTTAGTGCAGTCTTAATGGTTATATGACAGCATTTCTACTGCTGGCTGTATGACTTTTACGCCCTGGTAGCAGTAGCATTTTAGAAAACTCCAAAGAAAGCTAAAATCAGGAGTAATCTTTGAACAAGTGTTCCAGAATTGTTAAATCAAAAATGACACAAATGCTGCAAGCTCTTGTAAACTCTAATTGCAGGCACTCCTTTTGCCAAGCATTCAGTGGGAACGGAGCCCTTCCTAAAAGGACGTATGAAACAGGTAACGAATTGCAGAGGAATAAGGAGTCCCTAGAGAGTGTTCTGGAAAAGTTTTATCAATTTTCTGATTGGCTGATTTATGGACTAGTCTTACAGGTTTGTGACTTAATTTCTCTTATGTCTACAAATGTCTCACATAGATGAATGTCATTAGGTTTCATATCTATTTAGATTAAAAGCCAAGTCCCACACAGCAAGAGACAGTCAATTATTTTCATCTTATACTGTTATTATGAAATACTACTGTTTTACAAATGTACTTCTGGAGAATGAGAATTGTTCACTAACATATTTTAAAGTGAATTTCAGGTGTCTAACTGCCAGGGAGAAAATAAATCTCAAAATATAACTTCAAATGAATTGTTTTTATAGCAGTTTTGTATTTTTTTTCCACTTAGTTTCCTCTGACAAAAATGATTAATCTTTTTTTCCATTTCTATGCTTACTATACTAAGCTTTTGACAGTGGGAATACTTTTTCCTCAAGGAAAAATATGATGAGCTTACAGATTCTATCGGATAAAGATGAGCAGCTTCTCTTTTCTGGGCAGAATTAGATCTTTAATTTCCTAAGCCTGAGAGGAAATGGTTTCAATCACCTTCATGTTCTATGTTGGCTCCCTCAATATACCAACAAAATAAAACTTTTTCAAGCCCATTAATAAGTTGGGTTCATTGCTTACAATCACAAGGCAGACAGCTTCCTTGCACAGTTTTAGAGATCTTTCAGAAGCAGGAGGGCAAAGTGGGATTATTTAAGGATTTCAGTGGTAAAGAATCTGCCTGTAATGTAGGAGACTTGCAGGAGAATCAACTTTGATCCCTGGGTTGAGAAGATTCCCTGGAGAAGGAAATGGCACCCCACTCCAGTATTCTTGCCTGGAAAATCTCCATGGACAAAGGAGCCTGGCTGGCTACAGTCCATGGGGTCGCGAAGAGTTGGACCCTACTGAGCATAACAACAACAACAAACGAATTTTTAATTTTTATCCTGAGGAAGACTTTCTTAGAATGGTAAAAATCATGTTGATGAAGATGGTAGAACAGTAAAGTCACATTAATAAAGATGACTGAAAACTCAAGTCACACTAACGTAGACATTAAGCTGTGTGAGTGTAGATCATTTGGGTGTAGCCCATGAACAGTATCCTCTCTTCACAAGTTAAATGATCAAAGAATTTAGAAAGTGAACAATGGTTAACCACATAATTTCCATTTCCAAGATAATATTCCAACACCCTTATTACAAATAAAGGGAGAAATGATTTATTAAACACAACGGGAAGCATAACAATTCACTGAAATTTCAGAACCTTCTGCTTCAAAGTCTTATTTCTCTTTTTCTCTTAATGATCTTTGCTCTTTCTTTTTTCTTTGTTTCCTCCACAGTAAAGTACCCTACCCTACTTTAAGGTTTTCCAAGTGGCCATAAAGATTATAGTTCCTAGAAGACTAATTTCCTCAAAGTCAAAGAGGCCATCATTTAAAATCAGACAAGACAGAGAGTTAACTAGCCATCATACCAGAGGTTTGAGTCCCCAAATACAGGGCATTAAATCAAGAGAGGAAGGGATAAAGACCAGAGATAAAGACCAAACAAGGACTAGATGGCTGGGGAAACCTTGGGTTCAAGTGCAAAAAAATGACCAGAAAGACAGAAAGTCTGCCATCTCCATCAAGAGCTGGAAAGTGGGGATGTGAACCTACCTCTGAGATGGGTCTAGCTGAGGGAAAGGCCTTTCACTTGAATATTTAAAGAAAATGAAAAGTCATTTTCTCAGTAAGTTCAACTGCTATAACAAAGTACCAACTATGAAGTGGCTTAAACAGGCATTTATTTCTCCCATTTATGGAGGCTGGGCAATCTGAGATCAGAGAGACATTATGGTTCGGTTCTGATGAGGACCTTCTTCTTGGCTTACAGGAATCCTCACATGAGTTGTGAGGTGGGTACTCTGGATGGTGACTGCAGCCGTGAAATTAAAAGACGTTTGCTCTTTGGAAGGAAAGCTGTGACAAATCTTGACAGGGTGTTAAAGAGCAGAGACATCACTTGGCCAACAAAGGTTCCTGTGGTCAAAGCTATGGTTTTTTTGCAGTAGTCATGTATGGATGTGAGAGTTGGAATGTGAAGAGCTCTCAGCTCTCTTCTAGTAAGAGCATTAATACCATCCTGAGGACCTCAACTTCATGACCTCTTCTAAACCTAGTTACCTCCCAAAGACCCCATTAGGGGTTACAGCTTCAATGCTCTCCGGAAACATGAAAGTTCATAAGAGTCTTGGTGGGAGTCTATGGTGTGGGAGATAAGCAGGAAAGGAATAAAAACAATGGATAATGTTAAAGGCTTCTTTTTCCCTGGGCAGAACTGACCTCTGAGGCTAAGAAAACAGAGCTGCTAACATATTTCATTTATTTTTCTCCTGTTTCAAAAATGCCTTTCTCCACCTTTCTGTTTCTTTCTCAACAGTTTCCCCCCCCCCCCTCTGATTTCCTTTCTTTTATGAGTGAGTATAATTGTGGAGAGTATGACATGAGAGTCAGGCTTGAATTCAATTCTAACTTTGGACCCCGAGTTATTTAGCTGTATAATTTTAGGCCAGGAATTTTCCTTCTCTTGGCATCATATTTTTTGAATCAACAGAATAAAGATATCAGTACCTATCACCTTGTAGGCTATTACAAAGATTAGAGATAAAGCATGTAAACTGGCTGACACAGTATTGTTATATAGCAAGATCTTAGAATATGGTATAAAAGTAGAGCCCTGCCATAAGGCAAACAGTGGTGTCTGTTACAGACTGAATAGATGCTTGTGTCCCCCCTGCAATTCATACACTGAAATCTTACCTCCCAGTGTGATGGTTCTAGGTGTCACAAGGCAAGAGCTTTGGTAGGTGATTAGGAAAAAAGGGTGGGGCCCTCATGAATGGGATTTGTGCCCTTATACAAGTGGCCCCAGTGAGCTGGTGATGCTCAATGAACCTGGAAGCAGGCCCTCACCACACATTGAACCTACCCACACCTTGTTCTTGGACTCTGAAGTCACCAGAACTGTAAGATATACGTTTCTGATATTTATAAATTACTCAGTCTATGATATTCTGTTATATCAGATAAGTTGGACAAAGACTGTTCTAAAACTTCAGCTGTGTGAAGTGCGAAGTTGTGGTATTACAAAATTAACAAAATCATCAAGCTGAGCCTGTGCAGCAGGCCAGTTGGGAGTGTAAGGTCCATCTGACCCAAACTCCACCTACTCTGGTCTGAAGTTTGGCACAACCTAGATTCTAACCCCAAAGAAGGACGATTTCAAATAATGTTCAAACTACCACACAATTGCACACATTGTACCTGATAGCAAGGTAATGCTAAAAGTCCTTCATAGTAGGCTTCAGCAGTACGTGAACCCAGAACTTCCAGATGTATCAGCTGGATTTCAAAGAGGTAGAGGAACCAGAGATCAAATTCCCACCATTTGTTGGATAACAGCAGAAAGAAAGGGAATTTCAGAAAGAACATCTACTTTTGCTTCACTGACTATGCTAAAGCCTCTGACTGTGTGGATCACAACAAACTGTGGAAAATCCTTATAAAAAGGAAGTACCAGATCACTTTATGTATCTCCTGACAAACCTGTATGTGGGTCAAGAAGCAACAGTTAGAACCAGATATGAAATAGGTGACTTGATCAAAATTGGGAAAGGAGTACATCTAGGCTGTATATTGTCGGCCTGCTTATTTAACTTACATGCCGAATACATCATGCAAAATACTGAGCTGGATACATTCCAAGCTGGAATCAAGATTGCCAGGAGAAATATCAGCAACCTCAGATACACAGATGATAATGCTCTAATGTCATAAAGCAAGGAGGGATTAAAGAGCCTCCTGATGAAGGTGAAAGACGAGAGTGAAAAAGCTGACTTGAAACTTAACATTCAAAAAACGAAGATCATGGCACCCGGTCCCATCACTTCACAGCAAACAGAAGCGGAAAAAGTGGAAGCAGTGATAGACTTTATTTTCCTGGGCTCCAAAATCACACTGGATGGTGACTGCAGCCATGACATTAAAAGATACTTGTTTCTTGGAAGGAAAGCTGTTACAAACCTAGACAGTGTATTGAAAAGCAGAGACATCTCTTTGCTGACAAAGTTCTAGATAGTCGAAGCTATGGTTTTTCCAGTAGTCATGTACAGATGTGAGAGTTGGACCATAAAGAAGGCCGAGTGCCAAAGAATAAATACCTTCAAATTGTGGTGCTGGAGAAGACTCGTGAGAGCTCCATGGGAGATCGAACCAATCAATTCTAAAGGAAATCAACCCCTGACTATTCTTTAGAAGGACTGATGCTAAAGCTCCAACACTTTGGTCAATTGATGTGAAGAGCCAATTCATTGGAAAAGACTCTGATTCTGGGAAAGACTGAAGGCAAAAGGAGAAGGGAGGTGGTAGAGGATGAGATGCTTAGAGACCATCATCGATACAATGGACATGAGCTTGAGCAAACTCCGGGAGATAGTGAAGGACAGAAGAGCCTGGAATGCTGCAGTCCATGGGGTTGCAAAGAGCTGGACATGACTTAGAGATTGAACAACAAGAAGTAATGATCACTCTAGCCTAAAAGTGATGGAGACAATTCTGGGACATCTTGCAGCTGTGATTCTAGGAATCTCCTGGTTAGCTGACAGACATTTTATTGGCTGATACAGAAAGACTGCTTTGGGTGATTACTGGGGATCTACTTTCCACCTCACTGCTTTCTGAGATAAGACTGCCTGAATTTTCTCTGCCCTATATTACACTNGGAAAGCAGGTATACCAAATTCCACCAGAAGCAAACTTGCATCTCTAGCCAAACAGGTCTTACTCTAGTTTCGGAAACCGTCCTCCTCTGCCTCCCCGACACAAAATCACGTCCTCCTACTCCGACTGAAAGTGACGCTGTGTGAACCAAAAGAATTTGTTCATCTGTAAAATAACGCTGGATTCTTTTCCAGAGTTTACAAATTTCGCCTCATTGCCGGAGTGGCAGGGCGGTGCAGTGAGAAGATCCCTGGGCTTGCCTGACACAGTTTAAAAAGCCCACGTCTGCAACCCTCGGACTGCCGACCACCTGGCTTCTTCGAGTCCCCAGCGCCTCCTAGGGCTCGACCGATCGGGACCGGAGGGCTCCGACGAGGGCCCGGTGCCCCGCTGTCTGTCGGAGGCTCCCGGCAGGGGTAGCGGCCGCGGCCGGGCAGGGGCGGCGCAGGCCCAGCATCCCCGCGCGTCCCTCGGGGCCCGGGGCCCCTCCGCCCGCCGGCCCCGAAGACCGAACTGCCCAACCCGGCCTCGCCCGGCCCCTGACCTGCTCTCCGCTGCCCGGCGGTCCCTCGGCGCAGCGGGCAGCTCCGGCCGCACGTCCCAGGCCCGCTGTCACCTCCGCCTCTGCAGGCGGCGAGCGGGTCAACCCCGCGTGACTCAGCGCCGCGGCCCCGCCTCCAGCCCAGGCTTCCGCCTCGCCCGGACCGCGGGCCCGGGGGCGCCACGCTTCGTCCCGGCGCGCCCACCCCCTCAGGGCCCGCCCCGCGCTCCGGCCCCGGACGGCCCGCCCCGTGACGTCAGAGGGGGTGGCGCTCCGGAGCCCCCGGGAAACTGAGGCAGCCGGCCGCGCGGCGCCGACCCTGCTGGGCGACTCGACTGTCAGCTCCCCGTGGCGCGTTCAGTTCTACGTGCAGCTCTCTCTGGTCGAAAGTTCCTTTCCTCCCTTGCTGATCCCTCACCCGCCACACTCCCCAGCCAGGCTGGGGCCGGGCTCGGGGGGGCGGTGGTGGGTCGAGGCGAGTTTCATTTAGAGAAAGCCCATTCAATTCCTGTCTACCGTGCGGTCCTCTATGTTGCTCCGAGGTAGTTCCCTTTATCACGTCACAAACGCTTGGCGTTCACTTCGGCCTTTTTTTTTTTTTCCTGAGGAACTTTAAGAGATCAGGTAGAGGACAGGAGTCACTTGCTAACTATTCTATGTAAATAATAAATTGAAAGTTTGATGGAGGATGTTAAATTTCTATAGTTGTAATTTACTTTCCAGACAATATTGGGTTGGCCAAAAAGTTTGTCTGGGTTTTTTTATGTGATGTTATGGAAACTATTCTAGACAAAAAAAAAAAGGACTAAATTCAATGCCTGGGTCTCAACTAGTTTGTTTTGCTATAATCTGGCTATAAATGACTGAGCCAACTGATGAAACCTGAATGAGGCTTGAGGATTATATGGCAATAATGAATTAATATGTAATGAATTAATTAATAGTAATGAATTAACTTCCCCACTTTGATGGCTATATTGTAGTTATGGAGAAAAATGTTTTTATTTTTAGGAAACATACAAAGTATTGGGAGATAAGGGGGTTTCAGGCAGCAACTACTCTCAAATGGTACAGGAAAAAAACTTGACACAAATTATCTATAAATTTGGGGTTGTTAAAAAAAAAAAAAAAGAAGCATAATGTGTTGCAAGGCCCGGGTCTGCTTGTACATCTGAAGTAGAACAACCACTAAGCCTAAGTTCAAGTGGTCTGCCTTCTTCAGAACTGCCTAATAAACTGCTTGGTGCACACTTGCCTAGCTGATCAACACTGGCTTGAAGTCAATATTTTAATCTCATTGTGATGTTTCTGTCTTCCAGCAATAAGGCTTTATTTCTAAATCGCTTTATTTAAATCTAATTCACATTCCATAACTTCCACCCATTTAAACCTCATTACACGGACTTCCCTGGTGGTCCAGTGGTTAAGAATTTGCCTTCCAATGCAGGAGGATGTGGATTCCATTCCTGGTTAGGAAACTAAAGTCCTATAGCCCTCTAGCTGCAACAAAGAGCTTGCACTCTGCAACTAAGACCCAGTGCAGCCAAAACCAAACAAATATTTTTAAAAGTAAACTGCACTGCATAGTTCAGTTTTTATCATGTTCAAAGGTGTGCATCCTGCAATCTAATTTGAACATTTTTATCACATCAGCCCCAAATCTCACACCCTTTAGCAGTCATTCTTCATTTCCACCCTTATTAATTTTATTTAAAAAACATTTAATTTTCTGTTTCAGGATGTGGTGGCATACAGGAGGTAGTCAATAAATATTTGATGAATGAATGAATGGTCAACTGACTGATGTTACGGCTATTTATGACTGGCATCTTTAGGGGTAATTCCTATCTGCTAATTTCTATATTTGCATTTTTTAAAAATGTGGTCGATCCTCAAGCATCTTGTATTAAAATAAGTGAAATTTTTAGTCTCTTGAAAGTTATTTTATAAAATCCATGATGGTGGTATTATCTTTATTGTGGTCTAATAAAATGTGGAAGATGAGCTACTATTATACAAATATGTTTTGGAAAGTGTTGAGGTCACTTTAACACAGATGATAATAATCAGTATATTTGAACTTATAACCTTTTCTACATTGGCAACCTATCATCAATTTCTATGATGACAGACTAAACAAAATTCTTCAAATGCAGAATAACTTTATTACATTATTGAGCTGGAGACATATAAAAGAAAATACTTCTTCCAATATGACCTTATGCTAAAAAGTGGAAAAGAGCACAGACTATGCATAACCACAAACTACCTTTTTTATAAACAATATTTTATTAAAGATTGTCAGCAAGATCTTTTTTTCAAGAGCAATTCAATGCACAACCCTCAAAAGTGATCAAATTATTATTTGTGGTAATGGCAGAAAAATGTTTAAGCCTCCACTTTAAAATATATCCCTAAAAGTTTAGTTCTTATATGGATACAATCAGTTATATAATTGCAATCTTCCAGATGCCAGTTATTTTAAAATATTTGGAATAATAAATCTCTCAAAGAACTGGTTTAATTTGCCACAGAAAATAGGTACTATCTCTAGAAAGAATGACTGTTATAAAATACATTTCACAAACTGAAAAGAGATACTTCAATTATATTTTTTGAAGTACAGTTTTTGTGTGTGTGTGTTTTAGCCTATTTAAGCTTCAGTTTATTAAAGAGGATATAATCATCTCAACCATCACTTGAAAATCTGTTCTTTGAATGAAGAAAGAAATGCAAAAATATTAACACTATTGAAGAAAAGAACTAAGCCAAAAAATTACATTATTTTCCTTACAGAACTTTCAATATTTCTCCTTCACCAAAGGAATTCCTAGACTATGTATGGATAATCTATTGCTCCACAACTCTTGTTTCTGGTAAAATGAGGCCAATGCAGAGAAAAGGTAATACACTGATAAATGCTACAAGGAAACTTAATTGAGATTTTTTGTGGTTCTTTAGTTGATAAGTCATGTCCAACTCTTTTGCCATCCCATGGACTGTAGCTGCCAGGCTCCTCCCTCCATGGGATTTCCCAGGCAAAACTACTTGGACTGGGTTGCCATTTCCTTCTCCAGGGGATCTTCCTGACCCAGGGGTCGAACCCAGGTCTCCTGCATTGGCAGGCACATTCTTTACCACTGAGCCCCCCGAGAAGCCTAATATAGATACTCTTACTGCATAATGCTTTGGATAGTTAAAATGGCAATATTCTAAACAGAAGATTTAGATGCTACACCTAACATATGTTGATAGTGCAGTGATTGCTGAATCTAAAAATTCATTTCAGAGGACAGTGACACAGTGATTGCAGCTATTGTAGAACTCAGACTGTGGATGAATGACACATTTAATTCTAACAACATAAAAAGAAAATGAGCAGTTCTCTGGACTCCATCGTGTACAAAAGAAAGGTGGACACTGTTCAACTGAAACTCTGTAGAAGAGGATAAGAGCGAACTTCAACTAGATGATGAAGGACGCGAGGTCCCAACGACCAACACGTTTCATTTGCATAACCTCTGATTACAGACTTTGATTGTATACGAAATGACTGGGCACACTATCAACACAAAATGAGATCATCTGTGAAGCAGTGTGCTTGTTAGGATCTTTGGAATCAATCGAAACGAAAATGGTGATTTGCGCATGTGATAACCCTCGGCAAAGCAAAGTCACTCTGAGGACTGGACCAGAGAACAGAGAATTTGGCTGTCAACACAAGACTGAGCTTCCCTGCTACTAGAATGGATAGCAAATATCAGAAACTCTACAACCACTGAAATTTGTTTCAGGAATGAAAGAAACACCTGCCATTTGCCCAGTAGGTACTTTGGATTCTGAAGGGTGAATGCTGCTGTTGCTAAGTCACTTCAGTCGTGTCCAACTCTGTATGACCCCATAGACAGCAGCCCACCAGGCTCCCCCATCCCTGGGATTCTCCAGGCAAGAATACTGGAGTGGGGTGCCATTTCCTTCTCCAATGCATGAAAGAGAAAAGTGAAAGTGAAGTCGCTCAGTCTGTCCGACTGTTAGTGACCCCATGGACTGCAGCCCACCAGGCTACTCCGTCCATTGGATTTTCAAAATTAGACTACTTTGGTCAGTTGATTCTGACCTAACTCAAAAGAGAAGACTGTCCTATTAAGAGAACTGGGAAATAATCTGAAAATCCAAAAAGGGTAAATATCAGAGACTGAATAAATGCCAAGCATGGGGAAAAACTTGTGGGGTGAGGTGGGAGATTGGGGTAGAATAGAGGTAGCTGAGATAGCTGGTTAAGGAAGAGGCAAGTTGGTTGGACTATGAGGGGATTTTGCGGTGCTCTACAGTAGGTCTAGAAATTCATTTGTACAATGAATGCCAGGTATCTTGATCTATTGTTCTGACTATAATAAATAAGGAAATGATGTATTATTATTAATGTATGCATACACAGATGATAAAACAAGAAAGAAATGTAAAGGAATGGTTATCAGAAATGTTAAGATAGTCGTTACCTCTGGGAACAACACAGGGGAAGATTCATATTTCTTATCCTGGGGTGTGGCTACACAAGTGTTTGCTCTCAACTGTACACACATTTTTTACACTCTCCTGTATGAATGATAGCTTTCACAAATAAAATGAGAAAAAGCACATGTAAGATGCTGATGGGTGTTATGGAGAAAAGCAACGCAGGGAAGGGAGGTGACCCAGGGTGTGTGGACATGTGGACAGGGAAATACAATTTTAAATCAGCAGACCTGGCAGGGGCTCACTGATAGGATGACATCTGAGCCAAGACTGGGATGAAGTGAGGGATTAAGTCTTTTGATCTCCGAGGGGAAAAGCCTCCCAGGAAGAAGTAAAAGGAAGTTAAAAGGCCCTGAGACAGGAAAATGTCATAATATATTTTTCTTAAAATTACCATGGTTACTAGTAGTTGCCTGAAAGATTCTCAGCTTCCATCCATGTCTATAACTCCTTTGGGTTGCTTCATGTAAATCACATAGAAACTGCATTTGGTTGGGAGATGGCAGAATCAGAGAAAACGTGTTCACTCAAAACCTTCTGACATCTTTTCTTTAATACTAATGACATTTCTACATGAAGCATGAAACATATATGAAGTGAGAAACTCAGAGTAAAGAAAATAGGTGGCTTTTAATTTTCTTCTAGTTTTAGCTTATTAAAATAGAGTAGCCAGAGATAGAGAATATAGTTAGAAAGGTAAATGAAGTATTACCTTTAAGCATGGTGGTGGTGGTTTTAGCCACTAAGTTGTGTCTGACTCCTGCAACCCCATGGATGGTAGCTTGCCAGGCTCCTCTGTCCACGGGATTCTCCAGGCATGAATACTGGAGTGGGTTGCCATTTCCTTCTCCAGGGGATCTTCCTGATCCAGGAATTGAACCCAGGTCTCCTGCATTGCGGGCAGATTCTTTACTGACTGAGCTATGATGGAAGCCCCCAAAGCATGGACATTCTAAAAACATATCCAGGCTAGGTCTCTCTGAAACCAACATATTCACCTACATTTTTTTAAAAAAGTCAAGTTGCAAGTTTTTACAGCTAAATTAAGTAGAGTACTGAATATCCCCTCTCTTTCTACCCTCACCTCAATTTGAGGTTGAATATAGGTTTGATTTAGGTATTGTTTTGACACTCTAACAGAACAGACAGCTAAAAATAAAATAGGAAGAGGAAGGCCTGCAGAAGGACCAGGGATCAGGAAGAAAGATTTAGCACATGGGCTTTCAATATCTGAAAGGTTGTCATTGTATTAGGGCCAGATTCTTTCTGTGGCAGCTTTGGGGACTAGAAATAGGACAGGACCAGTGGGCAGAAGTTACAATGAAGGAGTCAGTTCAAATAAGGAAACTCCTTCAAACAATAAGAGAAAAAAAAAGAGATATATAGATAGACAGATATAGATAAGGCTCTTTGGGAGTCCCTGGGTTCATCATTAGGTAGAGGCTGGGTAACTACTGTCAGATTATCCTGCTCTTTAGTATTTGACATCTCAGACCACATATTTTATGATCCCAAAATTGACTTAGAAAACATGCAAATACATGCAAACACACAAATAAAATGTGTTTGGGGGAAAAATGAAAGCAAAAGAAAAAACCCACCAATGTTTAAAGGCATTAAAATGTCTTTATTCTCTGGCTAATAATACTATTTGAAATTACATTTTAAGCAAAATCTACTTATTCATTATCTGTCATGTAATTAATGTTTTCAACCCTTATTTTGTAGTATATCCTTCAATCACTGCTAATTAAAAAAATAACCCCTTGATTATGCATTTATTTTAAGTATATTTTCTAGATTTTGATTCTCAATTGTGCTGAAGCATTTAAACTGCTCAACCTGTAACAGCAGATCTGCATTTGTTTTGACTTCTGCTTCCAGGTAAAACTTTTCCATAGTCCTAGACACTTTGCCCTGGTTTGCAAGGTAGGAAGTCCTGATGGAGGTTACTGACTCAGAGGGGATGAGAGGCATGATGGGAAAACAGAATACAGGCCAAAGAAATTTAAAAAGAGGGGAAAAAATGACAAAGGCATTTTTCCCAGTTAAATCATTAATTCTTCTGGCATGCTTGTTCTATTTCTGGAGACTCTGACCTTATCCTCTTTAGCTCTTTCAGGCAACTCTCTGCCCAACCCACACAACTGAACCCTTTCAGCACTGAGCACTGGGTGCTGTGGGCAGAGCTCCCTGGTGCCACCACCAGCATCACCAAGCACACTATAACTTGCCTTGCGCACCCCTACTGAAATGTGCCAGGAGAGGGAGTCATTCAGGCTTGTGCATTTCTCCTGACAGTAGATGCAATGTTTTCAGGAATTTCGAGTACCAAATATTTCAACGAGTTTTATTTTCTTGTTACTTAAGAGAGAAACTGTTTGACTTGCTGTCAGATGAAAACACATTTCCCTATTTCTAACCCTTCTCATTTACATGACTAGTTTATGATTGAGTAACAAAGAACAAAACGCACAATTGGAAGCTTAATCGGGCAGAAAACCTGCCAGGATTTCAACAACAAAACCTACTAACCACAGGAAGCTTTCTGCTCAAGGTAAAACATTTGACTGAAATTCTGTTACTTGAAGAGCTGGTCTGGTACCATTGAAAACCCACCCAAACCAAAATGATGTTCCTCGCAGGACACTTTATTTCACAACACATGAAAAATGGATGCTGATAACAAACCACCACCCAAAATCACTATAGCAGAATGTATTTCACAATCTATTAGTATCAGAAAGAAAGAATTTTGAAGATTGTAATGATCCTGACATGGATCTAGGTTTGGGCGCAAGTTTTCTGGCAGGTTATTATCGTCAGTAGAGAAACTCCTCCCAACCACAGTCTTTTGCCAGAGGTAGCAAGACTCTGACAGCCCCTTCAGAGAAGGTTACATATAGATCCAGGTAGGTCTAGTTTGTGGTTTGTTTTACAGCCTCTCATTATGATATTGCCAGATGCATTAAGTCTCCTATCACTTTCCAGAGACTGGTTTTTCCTGCCCAGGAGACACTGGTACCATTTTGGTGGGTACAATTTTCATTCTTGTAATTAGGTATGGGCACTACTAATTGCTTTTCTAATTACCTGCTTGAGAATGCCAATTATCTCCTTGCTCCAACATAAGCATATGCAATTGGCTAATTAGACCTTCAAGTAGGCAACTAGAAATATAATTAGCCATTTGAGAGAACAATTCGTTGTACCATCAATTTTGCACCCATAAAGAAAGGAAGCTTTGGTTTAATTTGTAATTTATAATGTGAAATGAAAACTGAATAGAACTTGAGCCTTTATAAAGGAATATAAGTGTTTACAAAAGGAGGAAATCCGAAATACACTTCTCAAGTGGAGAAAGATGTATCTATTTTTTAAATGACATCACTGAAATAGTTCCCAAGTTCTGCAGGAAAGTTCAGAGTTAATTCTGATTACCAGATTAGGTACTACTCCTAACATCAAAGGGCAGAGAAGTTACTCAAAACTCAGGAGATGCTTACTCCAAAGAGCTACTAAGAAACAAAGTTATTATATATAAATCTAGATGCATGGGAAACAACAAGAGAATTTTATGCCAGTAGTAATGCTGCCAGCTTGGACCGAAAGGGACAGCGATGGGAGGAAATGAAGGAAGAAAGATGGAGGGCAGAGCCCCAGATGCAGAGGCCAGAGAGGACGACTGTAGGTCCAGAAGAGAGAGCATTGGTGGGGTAGTGTTTGGGGTAGGATATGGTATATCTCACATCTTCTAAGAGAAAATGTTAGCTGCTGTAACAACCCACATTTGATGACTTAAAGCAACAGAAATCTACTCTCTCACAGGTCTGGAACCCAGAATTTCAAGATCAGTTTCACTGGACCAAAATCAAGGTGTTGGAAGGGCTGTGTCCCCCTTAGAGGCTTTGACAGGGGGGGCATTTGTGCCTTAACTCTTCCACTTGGCCTTTCTTGCCTTGTGTCTGTATTACTCCAGTCTCTGCCTCTGTGGTTACATCACCTTTCCTGTTGTCAAATCTTCCTCTGTTTTATAAGAAAACTGGTGACTATATTTAGGGCAGACTTGGATAACCCAGAATAATCTCTAGACCTGGATAATCCAGAATAACCCAGATTCTTAACCTAATCACATGAAAGGCCCTTTCCCCAAATAAGGCATCATTCACGAGTTTCAGGGGAAAAGTATTGTTTTTTGTGTGGGTTTTCTTTTTTGGAGTGGAGGAGGGTTTTGCTGCTGCTGCTAAGTCACTTCAGTCGTGTCCGACTCTGTGTGACACCATAGACGGCAGCCCACCAGGCTCCCCCGTCCCTGGGATTCTCCAGACAAGAACACTGGAGTGGGTTGCCATTTCCTTCTCCAATGCATGAAAGAGAAAAGTGAAAGTGAAGTCGCTCAGTCTGTCCGACTGTTAGCGACCCCATGGACTGCAGCCCACCAGGCTCCTCCGTCCATTGGATTTTCCAGGCAAGAGTACTGGGGTGGGGTGCCATTGCCTTCCCCGGGAGGAGGGTTTTAGCCTACAACAATATCTAAATGAGCAAGTTCTCCTCAAGAACTTCAACAAACACCCCAGCTTATAACTAGTATGATGTATAATTTCTAAATACAATATCCCTACTACAAGGATTGAACTTCCCAGGTGACTAGTGGTAAAAAACCCATCTGCTAAGCAGGAGATGAGGGTTGGGAAGATCCCCTGGAGGAGGAAACGGCAACCCGCTCTAGTGTTCTTGCTCGGGAAAGCCCGCGGACAGAGGAGCCTGGCAGACTGCAGTTTATGGGACTGCCAAGGGGCAGACAAACTTGGTGACTAAACAGAACCACCAGTACAAGGATTGCTATGAAGATAACAGAAGTAAAGCCTAGTCGATGTATTGGTGAGAAAAGAGGCTTCCCTAAAACGGAAAAGGATATCGTTTCATAGGTTTCCAATGATAACACAGATATTCATTTTCTAAGAGCTAATCAAGTAAAGTATAATATTATTGGAATTATCTGCATCATGTGAAAACAACTGAAGTTGTGAGCATTAGCCTGATAAGCTGGAGTAGAAATTCAACCACACATTGATGTTGCAAATCTGCACTCTCAAGAGCTTAGAAAGTGCAGTGAATTCACGGTCTTGGATACCATTCTTTTCTTAAAGAACGACCTTCAATTACAAACAAGCTAAAAGACTACTGAATACAAAGATAACTTTCAAGATCACTAGCAACTTACACATTGACTTTGCCATTGATTGATATGTTAAAATAACAAACCTCAGGCTGTGTAGACAGGGCACACCACATATTAAATGTCAATTCAGGATTCATTTAAAGAACCCTCGATATTTTCAGCTTGAGCAAGTAATTAACTATGAACAAAAACAAAGATTATTATTTAACCACAGTCGGCAGCAGGCAGACATATTAATCCAATGAACCAAAAACAATGTTTTACTGTTTCTGACCTCACCTTGGCAAAATTCCCATCTCCAGAGAAACATCATGTTCAGATTTCTCAAGGCATCACCATCAATCAGTCCATCTGTCAGTTTAAAGGTTTAAATATTCAAGAAACACAGTTTGAAAAGAAACAGGGGATTAGAATACAGACTGTAGGTCAACTGAGTAAACTCTCATCACAGCAATTTCATATTAGTATTTTCAATCAAAACAGAGGACGCTGGATAATCAGGGATCTATAAGAAACCATACTGAGTTGAATTGTTGTTGTTTATCACTAAGTTGTATCCGACTTTTTGTGACCCCATGGACTGCAGCCTTCCAGGCTCCTCTGTTCATGGGATTTCCCAGGGAAGAATACTGGAGTGGNTTGTTGTTGTTTATCACTAAGTTGTATCCGACTTTTTGTGACCCCATGGACTGCAGCCTTCCAGGCTCCTCTGTTCATGGGATTTCCCAGGGAAGAATACTGGAGTGGGATGACATTTCCTTCTGCAGGGGATCTTCTCAACCTAGGGATTGAAGCCATGTCTCTTGTGTCTCCTGCATTGGCACATGAGTTCTTCACCACTGAGCCACTGGGGAAGCTCATTAAGTTGAATAGTGTCCATTTAAAACTCACATTCACCTGGAACCTCTGAACGCTATCCTTTTTGGGAAGAGGATCTTTGCAGATGTAGTTAGTTAAGATGAGGTCACATTGGATTAGGGTGGTCCTTCTAAGAAGGCCTTATAAAGACATACAGGGAAGAAGTTCATTTGATGACAAAAGCAGAAATGAGATTGATAAGAAATGCTGAGGACAGCCAGAAGCCACCAGAGTTAGCAGAGGGGAAAGATTCCTCCCCAGATTCCTCAGAGGAAGCATGGTGCTGTTGACATCTTGATTTCAGACTTCTGGCCTCCAGGACTCTAGAGAATAAATTCCTTTTGTTTCAAGCCATCCAGTCTAGGATAATTTGTTATGTCAGCCCTAGGAAACTGATATAGATTTGGGCACCAGGAAGTGAGGTGCTACTGTAATATACCCCTAAAGGCCTGCAAGTGACTCTGGTATTGTATAATGGGTATAGGCAGGAATTATTGTTATGCACATGATAGAAAGAGTCTAGATTTCCTTGCAAAGGCTGTTGGTAGAAATATGAATGTTAAAGGTGATTCTTGTGAGAGCTCAGAAAGAAGTTAGGGAAGCTGTAGAGAAAGCATGTATTGTTTTAGAGAATAACATATACTGTTATTAACAACATTGATAGAAATATGAGTAATTAAAGCTGCTTCTAGTGAGCATGTTAATGGAAACTGGAAGAAAGGCAGTGTTTAACTGTTACAAAGTTAAACAGAAATCAAAGTTAGACAGAAATCTTAGCTGAATTGTGTTCTACTGTTGGGTAGAAGGTAGAATATGTAAATGATGAACTTGGATAAATTAGCTGAGAAGACTTCCAAGCGTAGAAGGTGTGGCCTATTTTCTCCTTGCTGCTTATGGTAAAATGTGAGAGGAACGATCAATGGACGTATGATAAGCAAAAAGGAACCATCACTTAATGATGTGGAAAATTCTCAGCCTATTCAGACAGCAAAAGATGAGATAGCGTGTCCTGGGGAGAGTACAAGGGTTCTAATTGGACTACATTTTGTTGAAAAAATTAGGTATATGACTCAGGGATCAAACCAACTAATCCTGGCAAAAGTTTGCAATAGAAATAGAGTTATTCAGGAAGGGTCTGCGGAGAACCTGATGTTACATGGTGTCATCTCCCTGCACTGCATGGGAGACAAACGGGAGAATTTTATACCAACAGAAATGGTGTCACCTTGGACTGAAAGGGGCAGAGATGGGAGGAGATAAAGGAGGGCAAAGCTACAGATGCAAAGGCCAGAGAGGATAACCGTGGGTCCAGAAGATAGAGCACTAAGCCAAAGAGGATTATTCTCAGACCTTAGAATCTAGTAGAACCTGTTCTGCAGGGAGATGTCAACCCACTCCAGTATTCTTGCTTGAGAAATCCCATGCACAGAGGAGCCTGGTGGGCTACAGTCCACGGGATCACAAAGAGTTGGACATGACTTGTCAATTAAACAACAATGCTGGAATGAGTTAAGACCTTTGGGGATGTTGAGATGGGGTGAATGTATTTTGCACACGAGATGACATGAATCTGGGGGGACCAGAGAGTGACTGTACTGGGTCAAACAGGTTTCATGTTCCCCTAAAACCTTACAATGTGACCTTAAGGGTTTTTGCAGATATAATTAGTTTAGTTAAGATGAGGTCATACTGGATTAGGATGGGCCTCACTGAATCCAATGACTGGTATCTTTGTCAGGCCATGTGAAAACACACAGGGAGGCAGGCCACATGAGGACCAAGGAAGAGATTAGAGTGATGCAGTTACAAGTCAAAGAATGCCCAGGATTTGTGGCAACCACCGGAAGCGATGAAATGGGTTCTGTCTCAGAGCCTCCTTAAGGAACTCCTTCTTCTGGCTTCCAGAATTGGGAGAGAATAAAGTTCTGTTGTTTTAAGTCATCCAGTTTGTGGTAATTTGTTATGGTAGCCACCCCAACAGAGTCCATCTTTCAACTGACACACATCTTACTCAGTTGTCAACTTGAGTTTAGGACCATTTCGTCTAAGAAGTCTCTGATTCCACTGCCCTGTGCTCCTTGCAATACAGCTATCACAGGACTTTGCACTCCAAATTGATGTTAGCTTTTCATGTGTTATTTCCTCCATGGGGGTCTATTCATTTGAAGGAAGGACCCAAGTTTTTCCTTATTTGTACCCAACCATCTAGGACTATGTCAGGCACAAATAAAAATCTTAGCAAGCCTGATAGCTAATAGGACCTGTGTGTGGTGGTTATATAGATGGTCTACTCTAAGTTTCACTGGCTACTTTATGACTTCCCCCACGGCTCAGATGGTTAAGAATCTGCCTGCAAAGCAAGAGACCCGGCTTCGATCACTGGGTCAGGAAGATGCCCAGGAGAAGGGAATTGCTACCCACTGCAGTATTTTTGCCTGGAGAACTCCTGGGACAGAGGAGCCTGGCAGGCTACAGTCCACAGGGTCGCAAAGAGTCAGACACAACTGAGTGACTTTCACTTTAAGTTTCACAATGCGGCATAAAGTGTATTTTTCTAATTTAATCGAAAAGGAAACAGGTTTAGAGAAGTTAATCTCTTGCTTTAGCTCACAAAGCAAATAAGTGACAAAGCTAGGTCTTCATGACAGTTCTGACTCCAAATTACTTTGTACCTCTCCCTCACCACTATCCAAGCTAAGGAGTTCCAGCCTACACCTGTAAGTAATTCACTTACAAGAATTATGTAAAGAATTACTACTCTATGAGCCTAGGTAAAATTGTATTTAATTGTTAAAGCTCATGGATAACCTAAAGGTTATTTTAATAATATCTACATTTCCAGATACTTTGCAATCTATGCATATTTTAACATTTATTATCATATCCAATCGTCACACAAACTTGGGAATTATTGACCTCTTTTTCAAAATGAGTCTGCTGGGGTGAATGGAAGTTAAATAATATTTCCATCATTATTTAGCTAGTAAGTCTGACCTATACTCTGTCTCTAAATATGAACTCTTTTTGAGATCATGAATGAAGTTCATATCCCTATGGATATTTATCAGTCCAATTTAGAGCTTTAAAAACATTAATTTTTTACATGCCTTCCACACATGTTTGTGTGTGTGTCTGTACACATGTGTCCACTTAACATCCTACAGGCAATGGGAATCCACAGCCTCCAACAGTTCATTATCACCTCTATGGAGCTATCAGACTGCAGATATGCACAATGAATTATACTCACTGTTCATTTTTAGGATAAGTATGAACTCAGGCTGAATAATACCAACCAGATCACCAAGTACTTTCATGTCCTCAAATGCTGTATCTAAGATTTGGAGACTTTTTTTGTAAGAGGACAAGTCATGTGTACTGATTAATAAAAATGCCTCTAACAAATGCATTGGATCAATTAACATGCTAACACTCTCTAGAATTTACCAACACTATTCTGTTTATTTTTTAAAATAATACGTCACAAAAAGATTTGCTCCAATTGCAATATCCTGGAAACCCTTTTACAGAGTTATAATCTTTTATTTTTATGACTGCTGTTATGTTAAAAGTCACCACTCAAGACATTTCATTGCCAAGGGTTATTATTAGCTTATAGATTGAAAATAGGAGGGTCAGAGAGGTAAAATAATTTTCCTAAAAGGTCTAATAGGATGACCAGTGGAATCAGGAATATGACAGACTCCCAATTTCAACTTCACAGCCCTTTTGCTCTTTCCCAACCACTGAAGGGTCATTCTGTAGGATAAACACAAACATTTTACAGTTGGTATTCTATAAGGTGAATAGATTTAGTTATTTAATATACAGGTGAGTGGAATCAGATGCTGTGACAAGGTGACTTCCATAATTAACAAAATGACAAACTGTGATCATATCAACATTTCTTCCTTTCACCATTATTCTCTGAGCTGGAACAACAGCAAATGCCAGGGTTAAAATAATGTTAATTGGACCTTGTGTGTGTGTGCATGCATGCACATGCCTAGCTCTTTAGGACTCCATGGACTGTAGCTGCCAGGCTCCTTTGTCCATGGGATTTTCCAGGTGAGAATACTGGAGTGGGTTGCAGTTTCCTCCTCCAGGGGATCTTCCTGACCGAGGGACTGAACGCGTGTCTCCTGCATCTTCTGCATTGCAAGGCGGATTCTTCACCACTGTGCCACCTGGGAAGCCTTAAGTACATAGGCTTCCTGATAATTTTCCTGTTCAGTCCTTTGATCCAAAATTTAATATGGGTACTTTAAAAACATTTTTTGATGTACTTACTATAATTCTCTAAGGAGCTTGGCTAAACAAACCATGAAGTTGAGATGGTATATCCAGGTTCTGTGGTATATGGCTTACTTATATATCATACTATGTGTGTTAAATTAGAAGGAAGGCATGTAAACCCAGACACTTACAGACCTTCCACTGACTTTTTCTTTAGCCCTTTCTTGGGTTCATGTATCATCATTTGGCATAAACCCTAAATTATCTAAATATATCTAAGGATCTACAGGAATTTTCATTTAGGGCAGAAAGGCAACAGAAAAAAAAAAAAAAAAAGTGGATGAAAGAGTTGTTACTAACTGGCCATAACAGCTCAACATAGATTTGAACCAGTGATGAAAGACTATTACTTTTTTTTTGAGGGAGAGAAATTGTTATTGAAATGTAACATACATATACAAAAGTACAAAAATCTGAAACTGGCAGCTTTTCATGAACTGAACAGACAGACCCATGGAACACTGGGAGGGGGGTTCATGTTTGGGAGTTCGTGTAAAAAAAAAAAATACAATTCTCAATAAAATCCATTTATATAAAAAAAAAAAAAAAATTAAGAAAGAAAAAACACACTCCAACCATCTCAGGATTTTGCCTTAATTTCATTCTATTCTCAAAACGGGTAACCACTGCGTTGACTTACATTACCATAGATTAGTTTTGCCTGTTACTAAACTTTATATAAGTAGGATACACTCTTTTAGTTTGACTTCTTTGCTCAACATATGTTTGTGAGATTTATCCATATGGTTACATCTAGTTGTAACTTGTTCATTCTGGAATCCCATTATGTAACTATACTACAATTTATCCTTTTTTAACTCTTTTTTGGGTAAGAATATTTAAATTCTACTCTCTTAGCATATTTCAATTATATGGTACAGTGTTATCAAGTATAATCACCATGTTTTACATTAGATTCTTAGAACTTATAGCTGAAAAGTTAGTATCATTTTACCAGCCTCTATTTCCTTCAGCCCTCAGTCCCTCACAGTCACTCTTTTTATGAGTTTGCCTTTTTGATTTCACATATAAATGATACCACACAGTATTTGTCTTTCTCTGTCCTAATAATATTCCTTGTGTGTGTATAGATATCTATAAAAAATATATATAATATATATCACATATTCTTTTTATACATTCATCCACTGAAGCACACTTTGGTTGTTTTTTGGCTACTGAGAATAAGGCTTCAATAAACATGTGGCTGTACACACCTTTTTTCTTAAATATTTATTTGCTTATTTATTTGGCTGTACTGGGTCTCAGTTGTGGCATGTAGGATCCAGTTCCCTGACCAGAGATTGAACCCAGGCCCCCTGCATTGGGGTGCAGAGTCCCAGCCACTGGACTACCAGGAAATCCCTATATGTATCTTTTTGAGTTGGTATCTGATTTCCTTTTGATAGCTATCCAGAAGTGAAATTCAGTACAGTTCAGTCACTCAGTCGTGTCTGACTCTTAGTGACCCCATGAACCACAGAATGCCAGGCGTCCCTGTCCATCACCAACTCCCAGAGTCTACCCTACCCATGTCCATTGAGTAGGTGATGCCATCCAACTGTCTCATCCTCTGTCGTCCCCTTCTCCTCCTGCCCTCAATCTTTCCCAGCATTAGGGTCTTGTCAAATGAGTCACCTCCTTGCATCAGGTGGCCAAAGTTTTGGGAGTTTTAGCTTCAGCATCAGTCCTTCCAATGAAAACCCAGGACTGATCTCCTTTAGGATAGACTGGTTGGATCTCCTTGCAGTCCAAGGGACTCTCAAGAGTATTCTCCAACACCACAGTTCAAAAGCAACAATTCTTCGGTGCTCAGCTTTCTTTATAATCCAACTCTCATATCTATACATGACCACTGGAAAAACCACAGCCTCGACTAGACGGACCTTTGTTGGCAAAGTAATGTCTCTGTTTTTTAATATGCTGTCTAGGTTGGTCATAACGTTCCTTCCAAGGAGTAAGCGTCTTTTAATTTCATGGCTGCAATCACCATCTGCAGTGATTTTGGAGCCCCCCAAAATAAAGTCTGACACTGTTTCCACTGTTTCCTCATCTATTTCCCATGAAGTGATGGGACAGGATGCCATGATTTTAGTTTTCTGAATGTTGAGCTTTAAGTCAAGTTTTTCACTCTCCTCTTTGACTTTCATCAAGAGGCTCTTTACTCTTTCTTCACTTTCTTCCATAAGGGTGGTGTCATCTGCATATCTTGAGGTTATTGATATTTCTCCCAGCAATCTTGGTTCCAGCTACCGGAACATATAGTAGTTCTATTTCTAATTTTGTGAGGAGCTTTCATGCTGTTTTTGAAAGTGGTTGCCTCAAACACATTCCTATCATCAGTGTACAAGAATTACCCCCTTTTCACATCCTCGTCAACCCTAGTTACTTCTTGTCTTTTTGAGGACAGCCATTCCAAGAGGTGTGAGGTGATGTCTCACTGTAGTTGTAATTTGCATTTCCCTGATGATTAGTGATGTTGAGTACCTGTTGGCTATTTTTAATGAGAGTTTTCTGGGGGGGGTGTCATTTTGCTGTGTGAGTACTTTACATAATTTGGATGTGTGCTTAGTCACTCACTTCTCTTTGACTCTTTGTAATCCCATGGACTATGGCTTGCTAGGCTCCTCTGTTCATGGGGATTCTCCAGGCAAGAATACTGGAGTGGGGTGGCCATGCCTTCCTCCAGGGGATCTTCCCAACTCAGGGATCGAACCCAGATCTCCCACATTGCAGGCAGATTCTTTGTTGTCTGAATCACCATGGAAGCCAATAAACACTACACCATGGTAGCCTATCCTTTCTCCAGGGGATCTTCCCAACCCAGGAATTGAACCAGGGTCTCCTGCACTGCAGGCAGATTCTTTACCAGCTGAGCTACCAGGGAAGCCCATGTTGGATATTAACCTCTTACTAGATACATGAGACTTGCAAATATTTTCTCCCATTTAGTGGGCTGCCTTTTCATTTTGNCTACACCATGGTAGCCTATCCTTTCTCCAGGGGATCTTCCCAACCCAGGAATTGAACCAGGGTCTCCTGCACTGCAGGCAGATTCTTTACCAGCTGAGCTACCAGGGAAGCCCATGTTGGATATTAACCTCTTACTAGATACATGAGACTTGCAAATATTTTCTCCCATTTAGTGGGCTGCCTTTTCATTTTGTTTATGGTTTCCTTGCTATTCAGAGCATTTTTAGCTTAATGTTTATTTGTTTATTTTTCCATTGTTATCTTTTGTTTTGGTGTCAAATCCAAAAAATTCATTGCCAAAACTGATGTCAAGGACATTATCCTCTATATTTCTTTCTAGTTTCACAATTTTAGATCTTACATTTAAGTCTTTAATCTATGTTTAGTAGATTTTTGTATATGGTATAAGATAGGGATCCAATTTCATTCTTTTTCATGGGACTATCCACTTTTCTCAATATCATGTATTGAAGAGACTATACTTTAACAACTCATTTACAATTACACAGGAAAGAAAAAAATACCAGATAATAAATTTAACCAAGGAGGGGAACTGTACACTGAAAACTATGGCACTGATGAAAGCAACTGAAGAAGACATTAATAAATGGAAAGATGCTCTGTGCTCATCGACTGGAAGAATTAATATTGTTACAGTGTCCATAACACCCAAAGCAATCTATGGATGCAACACAATCCTTATCAAAATTTCAGTGGTATTTTGAACAGAAACAGAAAAAAATTCTAAAATTTATATGGAACCACCAAAGACCCTGAAGAGCCAAAGCAAACTTGAGAAAGAACAAAGCTTGAGGCATCACATTTCCTGCTTTCAAACTATATTACAAACCTACAGTAATCAAAATAGTATGATATTGGCATAAAAACTCACATGTAGATCAACAGAACAGAATAGTGAGCCCAGAAACAAACTCATGTGTGTATATGGTCAATTAATTTACAAAAAGGAGCCCAGTTTTTCATTCTAATAGTGACTGACATGGGCTATAATGAGTAATAGCTGCTTAAGTGCTCTGCTCTTTTTCTCTATTGCTTAGACTACATCTTTTCTTATAATTTGAAGGAGTTCTTTATATACATATATAATGAGACAAGAGTCTTTTGTTACATATTTAAGTAGCAAACACCTTGTCCCATTCTGCAAGCTACATATTCACTCTGTTAATGGTATCTTTGGCTAAAAAAGGGCCTGAGTATCGTTTAATATATCACATTTTCCATATGGCTACCACTGTTGCATCATGTTTAAGAAATCATTAAATATTGCCATAAAAACTTTTTTCCTTTGAAAAACTTTATTTCTCTATTTATCACACTTTAGGTCTGTGATCTGTTTGAATTTTGCATACAGTGTGAAATGGGAATCCCAATTTTCTTTTCCTATATCTATGTCCAATTAACCAATCATGATTTATTGAAAAGGTGATTCTTTCTCTACTAGAAGGCAATGTCCCCTCTGTCATATTCATACTACATTATTCATTGGTCTATCTGGCTATCCTTAAATCAACTCCAAACAGTCTTAATTAATACAGCTTTATCATAGGTCTTGATATCTAGTAGCATACAGTTTATTTCCCCCCTTTGTATATTCTTTGCCATTCAATTTCCACAAATATTTTACAATCAGTTTGTCAATTTCCAAAAAAAAAAATCTCTAGGGTTTTGACTGGGATATAACACTGAGTCTATTTTCAATTTGGGGAGAATTGACATCATTATAATACTGAGGCTTTTGATTCTTGAACATGGTGTATCCCTCCACTTACTATGACATCTTTGGTTTTCAAAATGTTTTCAGTTTTCAGTACAGAGGCTTCACACATTTCTTGTGTTATATTTACTCCCAAGTACTTAATAATTTTGATGTTATCCTAAGTAGTACAAATTTTAAATTTTGTACTGCGTTGGTTGTCTGCTATCTCAATTTCATTCTAAAATCATAGAAGATTAAGTTTAAAATGTCCCTTACAGACCCAGAAACAATAGCTAGCAAATGACAGAAACATACTTTGGATATACAGTCTAGGGATAAAGCCTTGATGAGTGGATAAAACACATGCAATGGAAGTAAGTGAGATCTCTGTTCACTCTCCAGCTTCACAGGAGAAAAAGCCACTGGTTCTCTGAGCCTTAATTTTCTCCCCCGGTTGTGGTAGTTGCTCAGTTGTGTCCGACTCCTTGCGACTCCAAGGACTACCGCCCACCAGGCTCCTCTGTTCATGGAATTCTCCAGGCAAGAATCCTGGAGTGGATTGCCATTCTCTTCTCCAATATTGTGGTTATGAGATATAATAATGTAAACTACCTGACACTGCTGCTGCTGCTGCTAAGTTGCTTCAGTCGTGTCCGACGGAAATGAGGTCTGTGTGGCCCCATAGACGGCACACCACCAGGCTCCCCTGTCCCTGGAATTATCCAGGCAAGAACACTGGGGTGAGCTGCCACTGCCTTCTCCGCTACCTAACACCATACATACATAAAAATGGCAGTTGTTATTCTTATTTGAATGATAGGGACAGTCCTTTTTCCCCAATATACTGTGCTATTCTTTCTGGTTCTTCCTTTTTGGCTACCTCCTTAACCAAACATTAAAAAAAATACCATTCAGCATCACACGTTCAACTATTTATCATTATTATTTTAGAAAAGGCAGAGGAACCAGAGATCAAATTGCCAACATCCGTTGGATTATGGAAAAAGCAAGAGCGTTCTAGAAAAACATCTATTTCTGCTTTATTGACTAAGCCAAAGCCTTTGACTGTGTGGATCATAATGAACTGTGGAAAATTCTAAAAGAGATGGGAATACCAGACCACCTCACCTGCCTCTTGAGAAATCTGTATGATGTGTCTGCCCTCTGATGCCCTCTCACAACACCTACCATCTTACTTGGGTTTCTCTTACCTTGGACGTGTGGTATCTCTTCACTGCAGCCCCTCTCGACAATGAACGTGGAGTAGCTCCTCTTGACAGTTTCAAGGCATTCTGGGAGACAAAAGGTGCACTAGAAATATGTTCTGTTTGCTTGAAGCAAACTTTATTTTAGGATATTGCAACATAAGACTGTTTAGGGAAAAAAGAGTGGTGCCTGCCATTTTCCAGAGGAAGAACTCAAGTCCTATTGAGGAAAAGCAAACTCTTCCTCCTGCCGTGAGCCTCCCGCCGTGTCACAGGACCTCTGGTGAGGATGGAGGTTTGCACACCCACAGATTACTCTCAGTCCTTGTCTAGCGCCCCTATGCCAAATATCTACTTATCTTTGGTTTATAATGGAATCAGAACCCTGAATCAGGACAATTCACACAGTTTTGCTGAACCACATATAAAATCAGAAAGAAAGGGCCAGCCAGGTCAAAGGTCTGAGTTTTCACTCTTCAGGTCATTTACCCTTCAACTCTAACCACCAAATCGCCAAGCTTCCAAAAACCAGCATGAATCAGAATATAAAAGTGTTCTATGAAATTTAAACTGAAAGAAAAAAATAAGTTAGGTGTTTGTTGTGTTCTGTTTTCTAAACTTAGCTGAGCCTTCCTAGAAAGATCACGGAACCATGAAGGAAAATGGACCAGCAGGTCATATTCCATTATTTCAGGCAAAGCTGTGGTGAAGGCAATGCTTATTCCTCTAAAGTTGCAGAAATTAGTCAAGCCCAGGAAAAAAGAAAAGTAAAAAAAAAGAAAGGTGAAGTCCAAGACAGAACCCACTGTAAAAGTGTTGATTTTCACCAGGCTCCTAGGAACACATCAGAGACAGTAACAGCAGTTTCAAGTCAGGGATCAGACAAAATTTATATGCTTAGGCTAGAAGTCAGCAAACCTTTCCTGTAAAGGGCCAGCTTTAATAAGTCTATTAGTCTTTGTAGGCTATACAATCTGTTGCCACTATTCAACTAGGTCTTAGGATGTGGAAGAAGCCACACCCAATGCAGGAATGAATGGGCAATAAAACTTGACATATGGACATCAAGCTTGGTTTCATATTATTTTTATGTCACAAACTACTATCCTTTTGATTTTCAACCATTTAAAATGCAAAAATTATACTTTTCAATAAATGTGATAAGTTAGTGATATGTTTTATATAAAAGTAAACGTAAGTCTGGGCTTCTCTGGTGGCTCATTGGTAAGGAATTCACCTGACAATGCAGGAGACATGAGTTCAATCCCTGGGTCGGGAAGATCCCCTGGAGAAGGAAATGGCAACCCACTCCAGTAGTCTTGCCTGGGAAATCCCAAGGACAGAGGAGTCCTGGTAGGCTACAGTCCATATATATATACNCACCTGACAATGCAGGAGACATGAGTTCAATCCCTGGGTCGGGAAGATCCCCTGGAGAAGGAAATGGCAACCCACTCCAGTAGTCTTGCCTGGGAAATCCCAAGGACAGAGGAGTCCTGGTAGGCTACAGTCCATATATATATACACATATATATAGTGGATTGGATTCTGCCCCCAGGCTGGAAACAGCCTACCCCCTAGTTTAGACAATTGCAAAACAGACCAGGGTAACAGCCAGTGTAATAAAGGACTAGAAATGCCTCTCATGGGAACAAATCAGAAGCAATTCCTTATAGGGCTCACATTTCGTTCTACACTGGTGTGTGTGGCAGAGAAGCAGGCTTCAAAAGGCAGTTGGGAGTAAGGAAGCTTTGAATATGCTGAAGCGGAAAGAAGGGCATCTCAAATAATTGTCTGGACATGGCACTTCGGCAAATTTCTAAATTTTACAAAAGCTGTTCTCTGAGACAGGAAGCACTATCTGTTGAGGAACTTCCCCCAAAATACAGTAAACACAGGGCCTGATGCCATAGTTATTCCATAATTGATCTCTGAAGGGAGATTCTCCTGAGTTTCTATTTGGTCATCGTGGTCTCCAAGCAATTGGCACAGACTGACTGTTACCTGGGTAAGGCTGAGATTCACGGGACTTTCTCTTTGCATCATGTGTTTCCACTGTCTCTCCTTCCTTCAAATACCCCGGAAAGTCTGGTCAGGAACACACCAAGGTAAGGGTTCTGGGAAGATCACCTTGCTTGTAATAAATATTCAAGAGGCAAAGGATGTGACTATTTTTAAAATTTTTTGCTTGATAACTGTATTTATATGTGACTTATTCAGGTTTTAGACTCCTTAAAAAGTGGGCCTTTTGAATGACTGTAGGTTGGATTAATTCAATCTCCGTATTCCTGAGAAGGTGTATCAATCAGGATGATACTGTATCAGTCAAGATTCTCTATCTACACTACATGTCTATTGCTAGGGAATTCTACTAATCACAGTAAATCAGGGACCCCATCCCCTGGATGTTCCACCTCAAGCCAAAATTTCCACAAGTGCTGGGGCAGAAGGACTAAGCGAAGCGCTCACTGGCTCATAAATTTTCCAGCAGGAAGTGACACATTGTTTCAACTCACATTCCACTGGTCAATGTGAGTCAAATATTAGGGCTAATTTCAAAGAGAGCAGAAAAGTGAAATCCAGCATGTGTGATGAAAGTGCAAAGCAGAAAATCCTGAGTTCACCATGCTGATGATTCTCACAGAAAATGGTATTATTCCAAAAGAAGAAGCCAGAGCTGCCAATGGCAAAGTTTCTATCCAGAGTCTGAATGTAACCTTTTGGAGATTAAGCAGAATAAGTCGGTAAGAGCTATAATTTCTTTGCAGTTAAATTTGTATAAAGGAAAGAATTTAGTTCTTGGACTTTCGATGTGGGGGATTTTTTATATTTCTGACACTATATTACTTGAAGGATTTTATGTTGTAATCTGGGCTCACTGCCTGATTACTGATATACTCTATCAACTAGCAACTGAGCATAAACTGAAATGAGAAATAGAAGAGGGACTTATTTTCAGCCAAGAATGCACCTAAGATAATTAAAGATAAAGTTAAAGATAAAGATAAAATTTAAGATAAAACCTAAGATAGTTTAATTCATGCTCCTCCTCTGTACCATTCTAGAGCTTTCTGGTAACAAAAGATACAGCGCCCATCTGTGGTCACAGGAGGATACTCAGAGGAGTTGGGGTTGGTATGAAGAGTGTGGTTTCAAGAAATAAGAAGGAGGAGAAATTATCACACTGGGCATGGAAACTTTCAGAATTAATAAAGAAGAAAAAGCCAGGGGTTCTCAGGGAAGGTCATTACCCCCTTCGATGAGCAGTCCTAAGTCAAGGCTTAGAGAAACAATATTAGGATACCTAATTGTTGCCGTGGATCCAGACTGCAATCCCCAGTTGAGTGTTACTCATAAGAAAGCTGATTTTTTTAAAATTTATTCATTTATTTTAATCGGAGGCTAAATACTTTACAATATCATGGGGGTTTTGCCATACATTGACATGAATCAGCCATGGGTGCACATGTGTCCCCCCATCCTGAACCCCTCTCCCACCTTCCTCCACACCCTGTCCCTCTGGGTTGTTTCAGAGCACCAGCTTTCACTGCCCTGCTTCATGCATCAAACTTGTACTGGCCACCTATTTTACATATAGTAATATACATGTTTCAATACTACTCTCTCAAATCGTCCCACCCTCACCTTATCCCACATAGTACAAAAGTCTGTTCTTTACATCTGCCTCTTCTGCTGTCTTGCATATGGGGTTGTCGTTTTAAAACTCTCCATCTAACTACTGCATCGACTTCTCAAATAGTTTGAAAGTTGGAAGAGGAAAAGCTGTGACTAAAACCAGAACAGACACACTTAGAAAAGCTTCAAGCAGAACACATCTTTCAAATATAATCTTAGAGCCTGAAAATATAAGACAAATAAAATTGGAATCATTTTAGTGAAAGAAGAAAAAGGGCAGTTAGGAAGTCTATCCGTTCAGCATGCCCCTCACCTCCTATGGAGCCTCTGAGTGCTCTTAAAAGCACAGATTGAAAATCACTGTCTTAAATAATTAGAATCACCAGTCATTTGATGCATATGGTGAACTAGCCAGAAACGGCAACCCACTCCAGTATTCTTGCCTGGGAAAACCCATGGACAGAGCAGCCTGGCGGGCTATCGGCCACGAGGTCACAAGAGTCGGACCTGACAACAACTAAATGACAACAATAGATTGACCGAGGACCTATGAGCTGTGCTGGCTCAAAACCCTGAGCTCAGCTGATCAGGTGATTTGTTCAGGGAGTCCGAGAAGACCACACACACAAAAATAAGGCTGTTAATGTAGGTGACCCTGAAAGAGTACGAAGAAGGGACATGAACTTGAAAAGAACCATAAAGTATAAGGACAATGAAGAGGCAAAGGCTGTTAAGAGGGAAAACCTAGTCCAGCAATTAAGTCAAAAGGAAGCAAAATATGCAGAATGTGACTCCCATTAGGGACTTCCCTGGGGTTCAGTGGTTAAGACTTCATGCTTCCACTGCAGGAGGCTTGGATTTCATCTCTGGTTGGAGAACTAATATCCCACATGCCTCTGGGCACAGTTTAAAAAAAAAAAAAAGTGAGCCGCATTAATAGTGAAGCTGCTGCTGTTGCTAAGTCGCTTTCAGTCATGTCCGACTCTGTGTGACCCCATAGACGGCAGCCTACCAGGCTCTTCCGTCCACGGGATTTTCCAGGCAAGAGTACTGGAGTGGTTTGCCATTGCCTTCTCCGTAATAGTGACGCACTTAAGTAGAAATCTACCAATGGTTGTAGCTGAGGTCCCTTCACAGGGCATTTGGGATTCCTTCCTCACCTGCACACAGTCAGCACTAAAGAAATAGACACTTTAAGAATTGAAAACAAAGACTGTTGTGTCTTGTCCCATTCTCCAGTCCCTGCTCTTCTTGAAACCTTGATGCTTCCTTTCCCCAGGTTCCCACATCCTCCTTAGACATGCTCCTCACTGCTTGGCAGCTTGAATGAGAATTTGTTCACACCAGAGCAAAAGAATGTGCCTGAAGCAGGGACATACCACAGTTAGAGTACTTTCAGAAAATGGAGGTATAGAGGACAGACCCTCTGGGAATATACTGAGAGAACTGGAACTCAGGAGAGAAGCCAAGGCAAAAGTTGATCTGAAGGTCATGGCCACAAAAGCTCTACAAAGCAGATCACACAGAGAGAAGCAATAAGCATATCCTGAGGAAACCCTTCACTTAGGGGAGGAGAAGAGACAGAGGAAGTAAGGAGACAGAAATCATACTTTTGGAAGACCCCAGCCTGTTTTGCATTCAGTTCAGTTCAGTCATTCAGTCGTGTCCAACTCTTTGTGACCCCATGCATCGCAGCACGCCAGGCCTCCCTGTCCATTACCAATCCCGGAGTTCACTCAGACTCACGTCCATAGAGTCAGTGATGCCATCCAGCCATCTTATCCTCGGTCATCCCCTTCTCCTCCTGCCCCCAATCCCTCCCAGCATCAGAGTCTCTTCCAATGAGTCAACTCTTAGCATGAGGTGGCCAAAGTACTGGAGTTTCAGCTTTAGTATCATTCCTTCCAAAGAACACCCAGGGCTGATCTCCTTTAGAATGGACTGGTTGGATCTCCTTGCAGTCCAAGGGACTCTCAAGAGTCTTCTCCAACACCACAGTTCAAAGCATCAATTCTTCCATGCTCAGCTTTCTTCACAGTCCAACTGTCACATCCATACATGACCACTGGAAAAACCATAGCCTTGACTAGATGGACCTTTGTTGGCAAAGTAATGTCTCTGCTTTTGAATATGCTATCTAGGTTGGTCATAACTTTCCTTCCAAGAAGTAAGCATCTTTTAATTTCATGGCTACAATCACCATCTGCAGTGATTTTGGAGCCCCCAAAAAATAAAGTCTGACACTGTCTCCACTGCTTCCCCATCTATTTCCCATGAAGTGATGGGACTGGATGCCATGATCTAAGTTTTCTGAATGTTGAGCTTTCAGCCAACTTCTTCACCCTCCTCTTTCACTTTCATCAAGAGGCTTTTTAGTTCCTCTTCACTTTCTGCCATAAGGGTGGTGTCGTCTGCATATCTGAGGTTATTGATATTTCTCCCGGCAATCTTGATTCCAGCTTGTGCTTCTTCCAGCCCAGCGTTTCTCACGATGTACTCTGCAGGTCCTCTGTACTCCTTTGCACTGACCATTCAAACAGGGCTGCAAAACATTGTGGTAGGAGACCTCTTTCCCTGGCTTCATGTTTTCATGGAGAGGGACTACTGCAGGAGAAACTATCCTGGCTTCTTGCCCACCCCCTTACTCACACCTCCCCAGGCAAGGAGAAATGACTTACCTAATTGGTAAACAGGAAATACAAATAGGCTTAGTGGACAGACTCTGAGTAAATGCAACTGGGAATGACATATGAGTGAACCCATTAGCCTCTCAGCTGTGTTCTCTAGTCTCAGCTCTGCAATAATCAATCTAAGAGGATCTTTTGAAACCATGTGCCAATCTCTCAACTGGTTCTAAAATTCGGGCAGAACAAAGAAAGGTGTTTTAACTTTCCATTGTAGACTCGTTACTCAGAAGCAGACTTTGAGACAGAAGTCAGCATGCAGAAAGGTGGCTGAGGAATGAGGAGGAGAAGCGGGAAAATAGGAGATGAAGTTAGGCTATGGTGTCTCTCGGGGCTGCCAGATTTAGTAAACGAACGTGCAGGGTGCACAGTTAAACTCAAATTTCAGAGAAATAGCAAAAAGAATTTTAGCAGCAATATGTCCCATGCAATATGTGGGACACACTGATTTTTAAAAATTATTTACTACTTTTCTAAAATTCAGATTTACCTAGACATGCTGTATTTGTTTTATCTGGCAACCCTACAGCCTCAACCAGCTGACAGGGGGCCCTGGAGCTGGGAGGGCCCTTCCAGTCTGTCCTGAGTAGGACGAGTGCTGGAATGTTAGAGCTGCACTCAAGCTAGTCAGCGGACACAGAGGCTCCTGAGGAGAGGATGGAAGCTTGAACACAGTGGTTCTCTTCAGTCACAAGCAATTCCTGGAAAACGACTGGCAGCTGGAGAGCGTCAGCCAACTATGATCCCAACAGCTCGGGATGGTGGGAGGATGTCCTTTCATCCTGGAGGGGGTAGTCTAGGTGATGCAATACAGCTTCCACATGCTATGTCTCTTCCCCACAAAAACCCTCTAACAATGAAACATTATTTATTTAGTCCCTTCCATGTTTTCAGCAATGTGCTAAGTACCATAGACACTTATCTCATTGAAAACTGTCAACTGATGAAAAGAGAGAAGCCAATCTAAATGTTTGATGAATGAGTTCTCAATTTTTTTGTATTGGATTCTCCTGCTTTTTTCCTTGGTCTTTCCAAATGGGTGGACCTTGTCACAGTTTTCCTTTCGAAAAATTTTTTGAAGACACATTTAATTCTGTTCCCATCTTAGATGGTAAAGAATCTGCCTGCAACGCAGAAGACCAGATTCTGTCACCGGATCGGGAAGATCCCCTGGAGAAGGGAATGGCTACCCACTCCAGTATTCTTGCCTGCTGAATTTCATGTACGGAGGAGCCTGGTGGACTACAGTCCATGGGGTCTCAAAGATTTGGACACGACTGAGAGACTAACATACTCAAATAAAAATTTACAATAAGATAAGGAAAAAAGATACTTCCTTAATTTGGAAAGTAGTTTCTACCAAAAACCTAAAACATCTTGTTCTCCTTTATTTATTTAACTCTTTATTAGAAAAGTTTTCAAACATATACAAATATAGGGAAAACAGATTAATGAGCTCCATGTATCTATCACTCATTTTCAACAATTACTAACATTTTGCTAATTTTCAAATGTCATTCTGAAAAAAAATTAAACCACATCTTCATAAAAGTCAGGAACCATATATAATGATACCTACGGTCAATAATTTTGTCCTGGTGTTACTAGTCAATACAAAAAGGGCAGAAAAAAAAATAAATATGAATATTGGCATGGTAGACAGATGCCAGGAAAATTCAAGGCAATCACATAATATCTATATGGACTAATTAAATATTTCTAGAGACAAAGAAACAAGATTAACATATAAAAATCTACAGCTTTTCTATAATACGAATTTGAAAATGTAATAGAGAAGAAAGCCAAATTCAGTTTCAATGAATCTCTGAATTAATTAGGGAAAACTTAAAATTATGAAATTTATTGAAGATAACCATATAATTTTAATGAAAGCCATAAAAGATATTCCTGATTAAAAGGTTTAATATTATCCAGATATTAATGCTCCCCAAGTTAAATTTTAAATGTGATGCAATTTGGGGGTATTTTATAGAACTGGGCTTCCCAGGTGGCTCAGAGGTAAAGAATCTGCCTTTTAATGCCAGAGCCACAGGAGATGCAGTTTCGATCCCTGGGTCAGAAAAATGCACTGGAAATGGTAACCCACTCCAGTATTCTAGCTGTGATAATCCATGGACAGAGGAGCCTGGGGTTGCAAAGAGTCAGACATGACTGAGCACACATTTTACAGAATTGGCATGCTAGTTTTAAAATTTATGAGATGAGCCAAAAAAGCCAAGCATTTTTCTAGAATAAGAAAGAGGGCTAACTTCAGCAGGTATCAAAATGTATATTATAAAGTCACAGTAATTGAAATAATGTGGTACTGTGAAAAACAGTCAATGATCTTGGTATGTGATAAATGAGGCATTTAAAAATCATAAAGGTAGTAGCATATTATTTAAAAACTGGTGTTAGGACACAGAGCCTTTCTCACACCGTACATAAAAAAAAAAACATAAATTCCACATGTATTTAAGATGTAAATTTTTTTAAGGATAAAAGAAAATATGGGGAAATATATTTATACCTTGGGGAGAGAAAGCAACCTTTTTTTTCGGCCACAAGGCTTGTGGGACCTTAGTCCCCTGACCAGCAACTGAACCCTGGCCAGAGTCTGAGCTACTGGATTACCAGGGAACTGCCCAAGAGAAAGCCATCCATTTGCAACTGATATAACAAAGTTTTATATTCTATTTTAAATGTATATGTATCTCAGTTTGAGTTATCTAAATACAGACAAATATTTTAAATACATATATAGTCATACAAAGAATCTGTCGATCAGTAAAAAAACAACCCAAGAGTTAACATCTATCCCTATGGGGTTTTTCCTATAGACTCGCATGCTCACATTGTTGGAAATGCCTCATGGAGTTAACTAGGTGGTTTTGCTTCATTCACAGATCTATTTGTTAGATATCTAGAAAGAACTATAAGAGCCATTAAAAGTATGAGAGACGTGGTAGTTCATTTGCCTACCTTAGGTATTAGCATAGCCCACAGTCTGTAATATTCTTGGGTATAATAGCTTTGAAGTGTTTATGACTTGAACTCATTAAATTTAAAGGGTGTCTGAAATTGAAAACCTAGGCAAATCTATCTACACTGACCCTACAAATCACCCTAACGTAAATTACTTGAAGAATTAGGTCCCAAAATCCTAGGTGGGGAAATGTTTGATATTATCAGTGTGTGCATATACAAGTGGAGATAAAAGAAGTCCAACTAAAAGAATTATGGGCTGACTGACAGGACAACTGTGGATTAAGCATAGATTATTTTTAAAAGAGATATCTTCTTAAAATTGCTTCCCAAGTTTCTTTTTAAATTATCATCCCTTTTGAAGACACTAAAACTAAAAGTTAAAAATGATCAATTACAGATTATTTATTGGAGAATGATTACATGGTGTTCAACATCCAAAGACCTTGGTCCTACATACAAATATTTGTGAGCTAGTACACTTATCTGTTTTAAGTTAAACTAATGAAAGTATGTATGTGCATTATTTATTTATTATTCTTTGAGGCTCACAGACAGTTTTCCATTAATTACTTCTTCATAAAAGGTAAAGGTCTTTTCCAAGTTCACACCATTCAGGAATATGGAAATGACACTAAAACTTCATGCTACTCTTGGAACTCTGTACTCAATCCTAGGATCAGCGCCAGGCATCATTTAGAGATTGAAATAAAGCAAAACTTTGGGGGTGGGAAAAGGGCTGTCTTGAAGATAAACCCTGACTCGAGCTTTGAAGGAACTAAAGTGACTTTGATGGAAAGTGGAAGCAATCACATGTAAAATGCTGTAAATAATGTACCAACTTTAAATAAATTTGCCTAATGTTACAAATAAATGTTTTAAAACCTTTACACTGTTTAAAAAAATCAACCATCTAATTAAAAATAACAATATACTAATTAAGAATATAAGCATACAACTTGAAGATGACAAGATACAAATATTCAAAACCACATATGAGCTATTGTTCATATGATTAAATTTAGTTAATAAAATAATGAGATATAAAGTTAATGAAAGGATGTTAATAAATCATAAATAAAATGAGAAATCAATTTTTTAAACATTTGTTAATTTAGCCGAACCAGGTCTTGTTGTGGCATATGGTATTTTTAGGTGCTGCCTGCAAACTCTTAGTTGCAGTATGTGGGACTTGGTTCTCTGACCAGGTCCCCTGGATTGGGAACACAGAGTCTTAACCACTGGGCCACCAGCAAAGTCCATAACATATCAATATTTTTTTAAATTTATGCTGCTACTGCTAAGTCACTTCAGTCGTGTCCAACTCTGTGTGGCCCCATACACGGTAGCCCACCAGGCTCCCCTGTCCCTGGGATTCTCCAGGCAAGAACACTGGAGTGGGTTGCCATTTCCTTCTCCAATGCATGAAAGTGAAAAATGAAAGGGAAGTCGCTCAGTGGAGAAGGCAATGGCACCCTACTCCAGTACTCTTGCCTGGAAAATCCCATGGACAGAGAAGCCTGGTAGGCTGCGGTCCACGGGGTCGCAAAGAGTCAGACACGACTGAGCGACTTCCCTTTCATTTCATTTCACTTTAATTTATGACATATCAACTTTTGACTATCATTCTAAGTCAGAAACTGTAAAAGGCCTGTGATTTTACTCTACTTGCAAGCTGACAAGTTAGCTTACCACAGTATTATATACATTCTGACAAAAGAATATAAGCCCCTCCCAACACACATACACACACAAAAGACGCTCTGATCAGCAAATATATGTATAAAATGTGTTTGGTGCTTATGTTCCTAATTTCAAGTAACTAGCATTCAGGCATATGTATTGGCCTATTAGAAGTTTGGTTAGTATGGGTCAATTAGCACATACATGATCACCTCTGAATGTTGATTAACTGAAACAGTGATATTCTTGGACCTGTAAGTCTGGGGAACACAGTCAGAACCCATATTGATTAGACCAAAGTATTGTCAACTTGCTGGACAATCAACCTTTCCCAAAGACATCTATCTCTCCAACCCTTTGCAAGAAGGCTTTCATCAAATCAAAACTTTTCAGCTGTTCCTCTTTTGAGATTGCTTCCAACCTCTCTTGTTCTCATAGTCATTTCCAGTTTGTTGCATGCACACATACTAAGTAGCTTCAGTTCAGTTCAGTCACTCAGTTGTGTCCAACTCTTTGTGACCCCATGAACCACAGCACACCAGGCCTCCCTGTCCATCACCAACTCCCAGAGTTTACCCAAACTCATGTCCACTGAATCCGTGATGCCATCTAACCACCTCATCCTCTGTCGTCCCCTTCTCCTCCTGCCCTCAATCTTTCCCAGCATCAGAGTCTTTTCAAATGAGTCAGCTCTCCACATCAGGTGGCCAAAGTATTGGAGTTTCAGTTCAAGATCAGTGCTTCCAATGAACACCCAGGACTGATCTCCTTCAGAATGGACTAGCTGGATCTCTTTGCAGTCCAAGGGACTCTCAAAAGCCTTCTCCAACACCACAGTTCAAAAGCATCAATTCTTCAGCACTCAGCTTTCTTTATACTCCAACTCTCACATCCATACATGACTACTGGAAAAACAATAGCCTTGACTAGATGGACCTTTGTTGACAAAGTAATGTCTCTGCTTTTTAACATGCTGTCTAGATTGGTCATAACTTTCCTTCCAAGGGGTAAGTGTCTTTTAATTTCATGGCTGCAATCACATCTGCAGTGATTTTGGAGCCCCCAAAAATAAAGTCTGACACTGTTTCCACTGCTTCCCCATCTATTTCCCATGGAGTGATGGGACCAGATGCCATGATCTTCGTTTTCTGAATGTTGAGCTTTAAGCCAACTTTTTCATTCTCCTCTTTCACTTTCAACAAGAAGCTCTTTAGTTCCTCTTCATTTTCTGCCGTAAGGGTGGTGTCATCTGCATATTTGAGGTTATTGATATTTCTCCTGGCAATCTTGATTTCAGCTTGTGCTTCACCCAGCCCAGCGTTTCTCATGATGTACTCTATATAAGTTAAATAAGCAGGGTGACAATATACCGCCTTGATGCTTCAGTCATGTCCAATTCTTTGCGACCCAATGGAGTGTGGTCCGTCAGGCTCCTTTGTCCATGGGATTCTCCAGGCAAGAATGCTGGAGTGGGCTGCCATTTCCTCGTCCAAGTCCAGTTTCTTAGTTAAAAAAATATATCATCCAAAAAAAAAACATCCAAACTTCAACACACCACTCCAGATACAATCTGAACAGCACAGATAACATCTGTACTGGACCCTATTTTTGTCTGAACGTGCCCTAAATATAAACAGGCTTTTTCACTGGTTGCTACACCTGTAGAATCTTCTCAAGCTTGTATTTAACCCCAACTCCCAAGTCCATGGATAAGGAAGATAGTGAAAGTATTAGATGAGAGCTTGTGCTGTGGAGTTAGACTTCCTATGTTTGAATTCCAGCTCTGCCATGTGCCGACTAGGTAACACTGGGAAAGTCACTTCATGTCTTTAAATCTTAATTTTCTCATCTGTAAAATAGGAGTGATAAGAACATCCACTTCAAAGAGTTGTTTGTAAAGATTAAGCAAGCTACCTCAGGAGAAATATTTGGTACAATGCAGGCTATTTTCCATGCGTCTCACATTGCACTGAATACATCTTGTTTAAGCCTCACAAGAATGCTATGATGGATATATTATTGCATCCATTTTACACACGGAAAATCTCGAGTTGCATCAAGCTCAAGTAGCTTGCCTGAGGTCAAATAACTGCTAAATGGCAGAGCCAGGGTTGCAATAAGATCTTCCTGACTTCAAAGACCAAGTTATTTCTCTTGCACCATTTAAAGGCATTCTCCCCTTTCCTGTATTACTACATTTTTTAAGCCTTTTGAGAGCATAATAAAGGGGTTAGGAGGACAAGCTCTCTCAGAGCAGACTGCCTTGCTTGATGATCTGGGACAAGTTATTTAACTTCTTCATGCCTCAGTTTCCTCACCTCTAAAATAAAAGCTTTAGTATTTTGTTACCTACCTCAGAGATTTCAGGGCTGCCTAAATAAGATAGCATTAAACACAGGGCTTACCAAATGTCTAGGATATAACAGAGGTAAGGTGTGTTATTCACACTCCAGGTCACCTTGCTGATATCAACCAAGTCTGCTTAGGAAACCATTTTTGAATATTTCCAGGAATCCACTTCAAATTTATAAAATTTCTCTGAACTTTCTCAAATATGCACTTTACTATATCTAAGATATATCAGACTATGTCTAGAATTCTTTTACTCACTTTTATGAACCCAAGATGACAGGGTTGAAAAGAGAAAGAAATAAAGGCTATCATAACTCAAAAAAATGCGTAATGAGGCCCAGAAATAATAGATAGTAGGCTTCAGCTATGACTCATCAAGGGCTATTTGCATCAGTTCCTACTGCATTACCACAACTCACTTCTCTTATTGCTCAGCCCTGTATATTTACCACCCTCAACTCACATTTGAGGGTACTGATTACAAAACGCTCTTTTGTACATAGCCCAGCTGCCAGGAGATCCCACCCCCACAATCAGCAAAAGTGGGTTCAGATAACTAAACTTTCAGTGTTTCAAGACTGAAGGAAAAGGAATTCATAAGTCCCACGTAAGTTCTGTGAGATATTTATTACTGGCCCTGTTTTACTGCTGAGGAACATGGGCTTGTCACGGCCATTATTTGTATTTTATCCAAATCGCAGCATTGATTAGGGGTGGAGATAAGAGTTGACTCAAATCTTCCATAATGCCACTCCAGGTGGAAGGAGGAGCCTGTGGGTTGCAAAGAGCAATGCTTCCCAAACTGGTCCTCCATCCATGTGGCACACACATCACTTTTGCAACATCCTCCTACCTCCTATGGGATTATTCACTTAATTTTTTTTAATCAATGCACTTTTTTGCTACCTAAATTAATTAGGGAATTTCTGTCTAAATAATAATTACTGTGAAATAACAAGGTCTATACACCATGCATATTTTATATAATAAATGTTTAAATGTATTCATTTGCTAGGGCTACCATAACAAAATACTGTAAACTGGGTGGGTTAAAACAACAGAAATGTATTCTCTTACTATTTACGAGGCCAGAAGTTCAAAATAAAGGGGTCAACAGGGTTGGTTCCTCCTGGAGGAGAAACTATTCCACAACCCTCTCCTGCATTCATGCTCAGTCATGTCTGACTCTTTGCAACCCCATGGACTGCAGCCTGCCATGCTCCTCTGTCCATGGAATTTTCCAGGCAAGAATACTGGAATGGGTTGCCATTTCCCTCTCCAGGGGATCTTCCCAACCCCAGGAATGAACTCCCGTCTCCTGAATTGCAGGCAGATTTTTTTACTACTGAGCCCACGGGAAGCCCTACACCCCGTCTCCTAGCTTCCTAACGTTGTTTGGCTTGTACACACATCATTCCAATCTCTATCTACATATTCACACGAGCTTGTCCTCTCTCTAATGTCTCTGTCCAAATTTCCCTTTCCTTTCTCTTATAAAGACACCAGTCATTGCATTCAAAGCCCACTGTAAGTCTAACATTATTTCATCTTAAGATCCTTAACTAATTACATCCACAAAGACCCTGCAACTACTTAAGGTCACATTGTGTGGTTCTGGGTGAGGCTCTGGAATTTTGAGAGGGACACAATTCAACCCACTACAAGCGAATAATGACCACAGGTTTTTTTGAAAGTTTATCCATATACCACTGAAAATCATCTTGCATTCTGATAGTGGATTGCAAACCACACCAGAAAGACACTGATATACATGGTATTTGGAGGTCCTTGGGCACCTCCCCCACTTTTAAAAGCAGCAAGCTTTATAGTCTAGGTGGTTGCGCTTCCTTCACTCATTTAAACCAATGCATGTTTTGGTAAATCAAGAAGTTTGTCCCCTAGAGACTTCCCTGGTGGTCTAGTGGTTAAGACTTCACTCAGTGGGGTGTGGGTTCAATCTCTGGTTGGGGAACGAACATCCCACATGCCTTGCTCTCAGCCAAAAAGAAAAAACAGGGAGTTGGGTCCTCTAGCTAGAGCTGATTCTCTGGTTTTGAGAACTCAGGAAACATTGTTAATAATAGATTGTTTCAAGTGTTATTTCAAGAAGGTAGATGAACACTAGCTTATTACACGATTCATTATTTTCAGAAATCAGCAGCTGTACATGTACAGGTCTCTGTGGGGTTGTATGTGGGGATTTATTACATCTTCTCTCCACAGAGATGACCAAAAGATCTTAAGGCAGATTTGCAATATAAAATAAGCCATTAGTCAACACTGCTGCTGCTGCTGCTGCTAAGTCACTTCAGTCGTGTCCAACTCTGTGCGACCCCATAGACGGCAGCCCATCAGGCTCCCCCCGTCCCTGGGATTCTCCAGGCAAGAACACTGGAGCAGGTTGCCATTTCCTTTTCCAATGCAAGAAAGTGAAAAGTGAAAGTGAAGTTGCTCAGTCATGTCCGACTCTTCGCGACCCCATGGACTGCAGCCTACCAGGCTCCTCTGTCCATGGGATTTTCCAGGCAAAAGTACTGGAGTGGGGTGCCATTGCCTTCTCCGAGTCAACACTGGACATGGTGAAATTCCATCCTGTGCAGAAAGGCAGGATGCCTGAGAGCATTGTAATCAGGAACCCAGAGTAAGTCCAAATTTTCAGTCTGGAGAAGAAGGATGGAAAGAGAAATTTTATTCTCAGCAGCCTTTTTGTGAACTTCCATGTGAATCACAGGTTGAATAAACCTTGGTTTTTCCATCTGAGATACTATTCAGAACCTGACACTTCTAAATGCACAGACTTCAGTTCTCCTCAAAAATTACGCATTGGACAAAAGAAATTAAAGATCTCAGGAAAGACATTTTTTCTAACGATTCTTCTCTTTCACTTAGATGCTTTTTTGCTCCCAAATATTAAAAACACAAGAGGGAAAACTGCCTTAAATTAAAAATTATGAGGTGGTAGAAATCAATTGTTGTATGGGTTTGAGGCAAAATATAATAAAAGATGCATAAGAGCAGATGCTGTGCTTGGAAATATGTCAACAAGCACATTTCCATAACCACATATGGTGCAGAGCTTTCACATACATACTACCTTAGTGTTTACACTGAGTTAAATAATTCAAAATGGTGTAACCAGGAAGCCCCAGAAATGTGATAAAACATTTTAAATAAGTTAGATTGTTGCCATAACAAATAACCTGCGCAAAAGAAACAACAACCAAAAAACAACCCACTTAGACAAGAGGAGGTGGAGAAGGCCTCAAAATGAAAGGTTCAGTGTTTGCTGGCAAAACCTCAACGTACAAGATCATACTTTGTGGATCAACCCACAAACGTATGTTAAAGAAGCCACCCAATCGTACATGTAGGAATGACTGCTGGTCTTCAGTGTTTGTCACTATATGACTCAGTATTACCCAGTGCCACTGCCAAAAGAGAGCTTCAGTAAAACTCTCTGCAGAACTTCCTCAAACTGTCCACTCACCTCCTAAGAAAATGTGTCCCCTTACTTTTTAATCATGCGTAGGTTCTCGTGATGTGCATTGCCCAAATGAACAGGAAGGTGTTGAAGGGTTGAGGATGAGCAACTCCAGATGAAACTGTATTGCTTTGCCAGAAACACACTTTTTTAACAAGGGACAAGCAGCATTCTGATATGTTTTTAGAGGGAAGGAACTGGGGGTGAGGGAGGGCAGAAGGGCCCACTGGAGGAAAAGCTGGAGAATGAGAAAGAAATTGTGTTGACTTCTACCCCCTTCAGAAATTCAAACCAGGTATCAGTGTACTAAAAGCTGTATGGAAACACTCCAGGAAAGACACCTGTTTAACTTGGTTTAACATAACCTTTCTCAAACTGACTTGACAGCAAATCCCCTTCCTCACGTAACAAATTTTAACATCCCAAGCCTTCAGGAGGTGTTTTAAGGAAAGTGTTAGCCTAAGTTAGCTCCAAGATGGCCCCTCTGATTCTCACCTCCTGGGAATCACACCCCTGTACAGCCCCTTCCCACATTTAACTGAGCTGACCAATACACAGAAAATGATACTGCAGAAATGAGACAGTGTGACTTCTAAGGCTGGGCCATTAAAGACACTATGGCTTTCACCTTGCACCCTCTTGGATTGTTCATCCTGTGAAAAGCCAGCCACCGTGTCATAAGGACACGCAAGCTGCCTTTGAACAGAACCACATGTAAAGGGACTCAGCACCATGGGAGTGAGCTGTTGTGGAAGTGAATCCTGCAGCCTCAGTCAAGCTTTCAGATGATTTCAGCTCCAGCTGACATCAAATTTCAAACCACAGAAACTATGTGAAATCATAAACATTTATTGTGGTTTTAAACTACTAGTTTAGAGGTAATTTATACAGTAGATAGATAGAGGGAATATTGGGCTTCCCAGATTGCTCAATGGTAAAGAATTCACCTGCCAATGCAGGAGACACAGGAGACGTGGTTTCTCTGAGTCAGGAAGATCCCCTGGAGGAGAAAATAGCAATCCACTTCAGTATTCTTGCCTAGAAATCCCATGGACAGAGGAACCTGGCAGGCTACAGTTCATGGGGTCGCAAAAGAGTCAGACATGACTTAATGACTATTAACCTAAAGCACTGAGTATTAATCATTTTGGTTTGTCATGTAACCATCATGAAGCTATAGTGAGGAATATGCTTTTACACTACTCTACTTCTCTAGACACAGTTAACTGGTTAAGGGATGGATTCATACCTGAAGTCAAGCCAATCAGGATCATTCCATAGGATTTCTATAACTGCCACTGGACAAAAAGATTTATTCTCTGGTGGTGAGGCAAAGTATATGGGACTAAGGAGCTGCCAGTGGCAATATTTCAAATTTCAAATTTTTATTTCTAAGGAAAAGAAGTTGACAACACAGAGAGAAGCAGGATTGAGAGATTAAGGAAAAAATACCTAGTAGGATTCAAGTTCTTAATTCCAGAGACCCCTGATAGCACCTGCCCCTCACCCTTCTCAATGTGAGCCTTCCAGCAAGTTCTCCTTTTTGCATAAGTTGGTTTCAGCTGGGTTTCTAAACCTTGCCTCCAAAAGAATCTTGACTGATACACCCTGACACAACTTTATGCTTTCTCTAGCACAGCACTGGTGACACTGGGCTGTAACTGCTGTTGCTTATCTAATTCCCTGTCCACAGAGAGTGCCTTCAGGTTCACAGCATCTGCCCTTCCCTGCAAACTGCACTCAACAGGGGAGGCCTCTGACCACCATGTCTGTATTTCATCACCTTGGGCCCTGCACCATAGTTGATTCACTCAAGATGGACCAATCGGATTCTTCTTCTAGGAGTTTGGTAGTGAGACCCACAGACTACGGACACAGAAACCCCTTCACACCAATAACAGCACTCTCAGAGAAGACTGTAACTCTAGCCAGTAAGGTGCCCCAAGCTGCCGTAGTCCCTGCTCCTTCTGTGAAATCTCTAAGAACCTCCAGAATTTTTCTAACAATCTTGCGCCTGGGTCACTTCTGCTCCCCAGAGCCAAAAGAAACTTGACTAGTGCATGCTCCCATTACTGAATTCTCCATGCAATCAGGAGATCTCACAAGTTCATCATTACATCTCCAAGGCCAGCACAGCCCCTCGGATGGAGTCAGAACTCGATGAATAGTTCATGAATGACCGAATCTCACTGCCCTCAGTGATATATCCTCTTCCTCCCACCTAGAAGGGAACATCTCAATTCGCTTATTCTCTTGCCTTCCAGGTAATGAAGTCTTCTGTCCTGGCCTTAGTTCTCTCTTGTGCTCCCAGCTACAGGGAACAGTAAGTCCTTTGCAGGCAGCACAGCACATCCTTGATCATGGAAATACGTTAGAACTGGAAGCTCCAGACCTCCCATCATCCAAGAAACTTGACCTGTGCCTGCACACCCAGGGTCACAGGTCCCACCACTTGCTTTTACTGTGTACCTTGTCTATGCTGACCACATGCTTTCCGTGGCCATTGCTGGAGTTATCCTGCATGCCATGAATACAGGTGGCTCTCACCTTCAGATGTTATTACTCGTCTGGTCCTTGTTCCCAGCACTGTTGCTGTGGCTGTTTTGCAGCCCCATGGACTGGAGCCTGCCAGGCTCTTCTGTCCATGGAATTTTTCAGGCAAGAATACTGAAGTGGGTTGCCATTTCCTTCTCCATCCCAACACTGCAAAAGAGGCTTTTTATCATGACCTCACTGCTTTGGGTTGGAAAAAATGAGTTCCAAGGAAATTTCCACCTTCTTATAGAACCATCCTTCTAAAAACAGACTTCATGTATGATATAGAATGAGAAGAATTGGTGGAGAATGGGACAGAGCTGAAGGATTACTAATCAAGTTCAAGAACTTCCAACTGCAAGAACAGTCGTTAAGAAATCATGACTATGGGACTTCCCTGGTGGTCTCATGGTTAGGACTCTTGAGTTTCCACTGCCCTGGGGCACAGGTTTGATCCCCAGTCAAGGAAATTCTGTATGCCATGTGGTGTGGCTAGCAGAGGATAAAGAAGCAAAGTGTAGTGGGCAATTGTTGAGTTGACTACCTAAAACTTCCCCTTTCTAAAAGTACTCAGTTTCCTCTGGGGAGCTGCTTCTCCTCTATGCTTAGTGATGGGGGAACTGATGCCCCTTCAGCTCCAGACCTAATTAGCATGAGCCAGTCACCTTTGACCTCAGTGATCTATCATCATGTAGCACTTCTCTGGCCATAGCAACTACTGACATGACCCAAAGTGGTTTAATCAGAATGAAGCCCAGCATTTTATTTGATATTTGGAAGAGAAAGTCTATCTTTCTCTGACACAAAAGTACATAGGTCCAGGAACTACTGACAGTCATCTTGCAACTATATGGGCAGGAAAACTTTGGATAAAGCTGGCACTTGAAAGGTGAACTAGAAAAGCGAACTAAGTCCCAAGTGACATAATTGAGCTCCCAGATCAAACTAACCCTGAAGGCCATTATACCTCAACTTTGCAATGCCACAGAAAAGCAGAGATATTACTTTGCCAACAAAGGTCCATCTAGTCAAGGCTATGGTTTTCCCAGTAGTCATGTATGGATGTGAGAGTTGGATTATAAAGAAAGCTGAGTGCCAAAGAATTGATGCTTTTGAACTGTGGTGTTGGAGAAGACTCTTGAGAGTCCCTTGGACTGCAAGGAAATCCAACCAGTCCATTCTAAAGGAGATCAGTCCTGGGTGTTCATTGGAAGGACTGATGCTGAAGCTGAAACTCCAATACTTTGGCCATCTCATGTGAAGAGTTGATTCACTGGAAAAGACCCTGATGCTGGGAGGGATTGGGGGCAGGAGGAGAAGGGGACAACAGAGGATGAGATGGCTGGATGGCATCACCAACTCGATGGACATGAGTTTGAGTGAACTCCGGGAGTCAGTGATGGACAGGGAGGCCTGGCGTGCTGTGGGGTCGCAAAGAGTCAGGCACAACTAGCGACTGAACTGACCTGAACTGAAGCCAATAAACCATATAACAGGTTAGATGAGTTTGAGTTCAGCTTTCTGTTGCTTAAGACCTAAAAGGTATGAACCCTTTCACAAGGGCTAACTAGCAGGAGCCACAAGAAGTGATGGACAGGGAGGCCTGGCGTGCTGTGGGGTCGCAAAGAGTCAGGCACAACTAGCGACTGAACTGACCTGAACTGAAGCCAATAAACCATATAACAGGTTAGATGAGTTTGAGTTCAGCTTTCTGTTGCTTAAGACCTAAAAGGTATGAACCAGTTCACAAGGGCTAACTAGCAGGAGCCACAAGCTAGACTCTGCACAGAACTATGGGGATGGTTTTCTATACTCTCTCAGCCCTGCCCCTGAGTGGGTAAAAACCTACTGGTGGACTTATAGCTGCTCTCTCAGAGTTGTGTTTTGTACAGCCTCTTTTAGCAAAGCTAAAAAATCTTTCACCCCACTGCATCATCTATATTCAGTTTTTTTAAAGGTGTGATATGTACATATATACAATGTAATTTTATTCAGCCATTAAAAAAAGAACTTCTGCCATTTGCAAAAACATAGACGGTCCTTTAGGGCATAGTTTAAGTGAAATAAGTCAGAGAAAGACAAAGAACTGTATGATCTTTCTCACATGAAAGTGAAAGTTGCTCAGTTGTGTCCAACTCTTTGATACCCCATGGACTACACAGTCCATGGAATTCTCCAGGCCAGAATACTGGAGTAGGTAGCCTTTCCCTTCTCAAGGGGATCTTCCCAACCCAGGGATCAAACCCAGGTCTCCCACATTGCAAACGGATTCTTTACCAGCTGAGCCACAAAGGAAGACTCTCTCTTACCTGGGNACCCCATGGACTACACAGTCCATGGAATTCTCCAGGCCAGAATACTGGAGTAGGTAGCCTTTCCCTTCTCAAGGGGATCTTCCCAACCCAGGGATCAAACCCAGGTCTCCCACATTGCAAACGGATTCTTTACCAGCTGAGCCACAAAGGAAGACTCTCTCTTACCTGGGGATCTATAAACAACAGCAGCAAATAACCAAGCTCACGGACACAGAGAACAGACTGGTGGTTGTCAGAGGAAGGGGGTGGAGGGTGGAAGAACTGGGTGAAGGGGGTCAAAAGGTACATACTTCTAGTTATAAAATAATTAAGTCCCAGGGATGTAATGTACAGCATGGTGACTACAGTTAATAACCCTGAACTGCATATTTTAAAGTTGCTAAGAGTAGATCTTAAAAGGTCTCATCACAAGAGAAAACGATTTTTTTAACTATGTAACAGATGTTAACAACTTATTGTGGTGATTATTTCACAATATATACAAATATCTGGAGAAGGCAATGGCACCCTACTTCAGTACTCTTGCCTGGAAAATCCCACGGATGGAGGAGCCTGGTAGGCTACAGTCCATGGGGTTGCTAAGAGTTGGACACGACTGAGCGACTTCACTTTGATTTTTCACTTTCATGCATTGGAGAAGGAAATGGCAACCCACTCCAGTGTTCTTGCCTGGAGAATCCTAGGGATGGGGGAGCCTGATGGTCTGCCATCTATGGGGTCGCACAGAGTCGGACATGACTGAAGTGAGTTAGCAGTTAGCAGTAGCATACAAATATCAAATCATTTTGTTACACATCTGAAACTAATATAATGATAATATATGTCAACTATACCTCAAAAGAAAAAAAATTTTCATTAAAAAAGAAGAGCTACCTCACTGCTACAACACAATGTAAAAGAGATAGTCTGTTCCCTGCTAGAAAACAGTGAGGCTCTTTTGCAGTTAAGAGTACAAAGAATTTCAGTGAAATTTCCCCTTTAGGTCCTACAGAATAAACATGACACTGGATACTTGTCTCACTAAATTCTACGTTTCCAAAATGCCGCACACTTAAGAAATGCACAAGTGCAAAAACTACTAGACTTATTTTACTCTTGGACCATTTTATATACTGTCCTACCAAAACTTGAGAAATCTATAAATTCAGCAGATTTATTTAGAACACTATTTCTTTATTATTGAGACAATAAAAATTGGATTGTGTTTCCACATTTTCAAGGATTTGAGATGGAGGAAAATATTAGCAAACAGTAAGGAAATTAGTGTAATATAATTTCTTGCAATCAATTTTTCTTACAAATGGTATTTATGATAATAAATATGTTTCTACCCTGCTCATTGTTGAAACTTTAAAAACAATCAATGAATATAAACCTTTGGAAATCAAAATGCTACTTAGGTTTTGTTTTGATACATAGGTCTTAAGATCCTACAAAAAAGTGTATATGTATGTATGTATGTATGTATACATACATATACATATATATGTATTATATGTATATATACATATATAATTTTATATGTATATATATGTTTATATTCATGTGTATATATGTGTGTGTACGTGTGTGTGTGTGTGTGTGTGTGTGTATATATATATGGGCTTCCCTGGTGGCTCAGCTGGTAAAGAATCTGCCTGCAATCCGGGAGACTTGGATTTGATCCCTGGGTTGGGAAGATCCCCTGGAGAAGGGAAAGGCTATGCATTCCAGTATTCTGGCCTGGAGAATTCCATGGACTATATAGTCCATGGGGTCTCAAAGAGTCAGACACGACTGAGCGACTTTCACTTCACTGAAATCAACAGGTTACTTAAGAAAAACATATCTGTTTTCCTCTCTAAAAGGTTCCCTTCTGGATGACTTTCATGACTTAATCCGGGTATTGTACTGATTTCAGCAACCTGGGAGCTTCCTCTGACTCTCCCTTTATTTACACTTTCCAAGTTTTAAAACTTGGTTTAAAACACAAAATCAAAACCACACATTCTCCTTTCCCAGAGCTCTCCTAAAAAGTCTCATTTATCCTCAAGGAGCCTGGCATCTCCAAGGGAACTTCCATTTTCCTCTGTGCTGGGTTGTCCAGGAGTGCCAAGTTCTCCCTCATAGATGATGTTGGACAGTCATATCAGCCTGGCAGCAAGAACTTGCTCTGGGCTGAAGAAATTGCCATGAGGCTGCCAAGAAAAACAGCACTGCCATCTCCACTCCCTCGGGGCCTCTGTGAGCCTGAACCAGAACCGTAATCTTGGCTAGGACCTAAACTTCTAGCTGAGGGCTAACCAAATGCTCCAGGCCAAGCATCTAGAATCTGTCCCATCTACAAGTGACTCAGGAGTAGGCAAGTTAAAAATCCACCAACCTAAAAGCTAACCTAAACCAGGGGCTGCCTCTGAAACCAAACCAGCATTTACTCTTCCTCCAGTGATTTCATTAGCCTCTGAAGTGAGTTATAACTCTACTCTTTTTAAATATACACCCTGAATATCCTATTGGCAATATATACCAATGTTTGATTCAGTGCTATTGTATCACACTAATTGCAGTTACATCCTGCTGCTGCTGCTAAGTCACTTCAGTCGTGTCCGACTCTGTGCGACCCCATAGATGGCAGCCCACCAGGCTCCCCCGTCCCTGGGATTCTCCAGGCAAGAACACTGGACCGGGTTGCCATTTCCGTCTCCAATGCATGAAAGTGAAAAGTGAAAGTGAAGTTGCTCAGTCGTGTCCGACTTAGCGACCCCATGGACTGCAGCCCACCAGGCTCCTCCATCCGTGGGATTCTCCAGGCACATCCTAGGATTGATTATTTGATTTAAAATTGTGATTTGCTACACCTGAATTACATGGATCAGAAATTTTAGTCCTATAAGTACATTTTACTTCTTCAGAGTATAAAGCTTAGAAATACAAACCAAAAGATGGACTATCAAAAGGGAAACAGGTAGGCTGGGAGGACTTGGGAGATTGGGGTGGACATATTTACACTACCGGTACTATGTATAAAATGGATGACCTACCATATGGCACAGAGAACTCTACTTAATGCACTTTGGTGACCTGAATGGGAGGCAAGTCCAAAGGGGAAGAGATATATGTTTATGTATGGCTGATTCATTTTGCCGTGCAGTAGAAGCTAACATATATTGTAAAGCAACTATACTGCAATTAAAATTAATAAGAAATTTTTTAAGGAACCGGAAAAAAACACCCAAGATTTTCTCATCATCCAAATGTACATCATTCTCTTTCCTAAGCATATATAGCAGGATGATATATAAAATATTAACTGCCTTGCTTTCGAAAACTGTGTTTGTTGCTCCTGCCCCCAGCTAGATGGGTGGTCACCCATTACTTTAGAGATTTTTAAGAGAGGTACTAGAAAGAACATACCACATTTTTTTAAAGACCAAAGCCACATTGCAGTGTAAAACAAAGGATTGGAAAGGATATGTAAACAGCTGAGAAAAGTATTTCCTGGGCACTCCCCCACTCTCCCTTCCACTCCCTACCTGGGGAAGGACCTTGGAGTTGGGAAATGGGCAGGGGCGGGGCGGGAGAATTCAGACTTAAATTGAAGAAAGTAGGGAAAACCACTAGGCCATTCAGGTATGACCCAAATCAAAGCCCTTATGATTATACAATGGAAACAATAAATAGATTCAAGAGATTAGATCTGATAGAGTGCCTGAAGAACTATGAACAGAGGTTCGTGACACTGTACAGAAGGCAGTGATCAAAATGATCCTAAGAAAAAGAAATGCAAAAAGGCAAAATGGTTGTCTGAGGAGGCCTTACAAAAAGCTGAAAAAAGAAGGAAGCTAAAGGCTAAAGAGAAAAGGAAAGATATGCCCATCTGAATGCAAAATTCCAAAGAATAGCAAGAAGACATAAGAAAGCCTTCCTAAGTGAACAATACAAAGAGCTAGAGGAAAACAACAGAATGGGAAAGACTAGAGATCTCTTCAAGAAAGTCAGAGATACTAAGAGAACATGTCATGCAAAGATGGGCATGATAAAGGACAGAAAAGGTATGGACCTAACAGAAACAGAAAATATTAAGAAGAGGTGGCAAGAATACACAGAAGAACTATACAAAAAAAGATCTTAATGGCCCGGATAACCACAATGGTATGATCACTCACCTAGAGCCAGACATCCTGGAGTGTGAAGTCAAGTGGGTCTTAGGAAGCATCACTACGAACAAAGCTAGTGGAAGTTATGGAATTCCAGCTGAGCTATTTCAAATCCTAAAAGACGATGCTATTAAAGTGCTACACTGAATATGCTAGCAAATCTGGAAAACTCAGTAGTGGCCACAGGACTGAAAAAGGTCAGTTTTCATTTCAATCCCAAAGAAGGGCAATGCTAAATAAAAGTGTTCAAACTACCACACAAATGCACTCATTTCACATGCCAGCAAGGTCATGCTCAAAATCCTCCAAGCTAGGCTTTAACAGTTTGATCACAGAAAAAGCAAGAGAATTCCAGAAAAACATCTATTTCTGCTTCACTGACTATGCTAAAGCCTTTGACCCTGTGGATCACAACAAACTGTGGAAAATTTTTAAGGAGATGGGAATACCAGACCACCTTACCTGCCTCCTGAGAAACCTGTATGCAGGTCAAGAAGCAACAACTTAGACGTGGAACAACAGATTGGTTCCAGATTGGAAAAGGAGTACTTCAAGGCTGTATGTTGTCAGCCTGCTTATTTAACTTTTATGCAAAGTACATCATTCGAAATGCTGGGCTTCATCAACCACAAGCTGGAATCAAGATTGCCAGAAGAAATATCAATAACCTCATATATGCAGATGATACCGCCCTTGTGGCAGAAAGCAAAGAGGAACTAAAAAGCCTCTTGATGAAGGTGAAAGAGGAGTGTGAAAAAGCTGGTTTAAAATTCAACATTCAAAAACCAAAAATCATGGCATCCAGTCCCATCACTTCATGGGAAATAAATGGGGAAACAATGCAAATGGTGAATTGCTCCTTGGAAGAAAAGCTATAAACAACCTAGACAGCATATTAAAAAGTAGTGACATTACTTTGGCAACAAAGGTCCAGCTAGTCAAAGCTATGGTTTTTCCAGTAGTCATGTATGCATATGAGAGATGGACTATAAAGAAGGCGGAGTGCCAGAGAATTGATGCTTTCAAATTGTGGTGTTGGAGAAGACTTTTGAGTCCCTTGGACTACAAGGAGATCAAACCAGTCCATCCTAAAAGAAATCAACCCTGAATATTCATTGGAAGGACTGATACTGAAGCTGAAGCTCCAATATTTTGGCCATCTGTTGTGAAGAGCTGACTCATTAGTAAAGATCCTGACACTGGGAAGGATTGAAGGCAGGAGGAGAAGGGGACGACAGAGGATGAGATGGTTGGATGGTGCCACCGACTCAATGGACACGAGTTTGAACAAGCTCCGGGAGATGGTGAAGGACAGGGAAGCTGGCGTGCTGCAGTCCATGGGTTTGCAAAGAGTTGGACATAACTGAGCGACTGAACAACAGGAGAGGAAGCAAGAGGCTCAAGCACAGGTTGTGTGTGGTGGCGGGGAGCAACTGGGCCCTGCAACAGACTGCTGACTGTGCCCTGATCTCCACCCTCCTTCTTACCCTCAGAGCCCAATTCTGGCTGGGTGCCATTTCCCCAAACTTCTTTGCAGTAAAGCGTGTCCAGGTGACACAGTACTAGCCAATCAGATATAAGCAAAAGTCTGCTAGCGATTTCTAGGAAATGTTTTACTTCTGTGATATAGACTTCATACCTAGCATGCAGCAGCCAGTTTGTAACCATGAAGCAACAAGCTAACAGGCTAAGCTAGGTTATCAGACAAAAAGATAAAAGCCCAAGATGTACACTGTTCAATAAATAGCCACTTGTTACATGAGGCTATTAAAGAACTGAAATGTACGAGTTCACATAAACATGCGCTATAATTGTAAAATACACAGTGAAATTTGAAGAATTAACACCCCCAAAACCTAAAACTGTCTCCTTAGTGATTTTTATACTGATTTCATAGTGAAATGAAAGCTTGAGGATATGTGGATTAAATCATATTATTAAAATCAATTTTAACCTGTTTCTTTTGCTCTTTTTAATGTTACAACTAGAAATACTAGAAATTTTAAAATTACATATGCAGCTCTCCCTATATTTCTGTTGGTGCTGCCCTGAAACGTGGACATGATGGAGTCATTGCACAACTCTTGCTTGTAAGAAAAATAAAGCCTTATTGATTTAAGTTGCGGTAAGTCAGGTTCTCTGTTTCTTGCAACCAAAAGCATTCCTTAAAGATATAAGAATTCTTAAGGTAGAATTTAGAATGGTTGGCAATTTTTAAAAAAACATTTAAAATTTGGGGAACCCAGAATAGAGAAGATGCGTAAGTTAACTGCAAGCTGGTGAGGTACAGAGGAGCAGCAATCAGAGAGAAGAAGGGACAGAGGGTCACGTCCATGTATTAAAGGAGCCCAGTCGGCACCCTGTATCTCCATGGCTCACAGGTTGTCAAGCAAGAGCATCCAAAATCTCACCAGGGCCTGAATGGTGCCTGGAAATAAGCTGAGAGAGGAAAAGAACAGCCCAGAAGAAAAGATCATCTTTCAGCCCAGACAAGAGACCGCCACAATGGAAGGATTTAAGAGACACTGCTTTGGGTACATGTTGAAGATGAGGCCCCATGTCCAGAGAGATCCAGCATTAGGCAATCAGGTGGAGCCAAGCCAGAGTCTTCAGGCTGATAGATGGGCAGAGAAACATCTGATGCAGGATGTCATGGGCAAGATGAAAAAGTAGGCACCCCCTTCCTGTTGCTGGTAAAGTGGCATTTACACAAACTCCTGTTAAATCAATTAAACAAAGAGGCCATTAGACTGATGTGGCTCTAAAGTCCTGGTGGCCAATGTAAGCAAACTAAAATCTAAGCCTGAAAATGTCTTGTGGTTACAAAATCAAAACGCTATGGACAAGCAATCACAAACAGCCATCTGGGCTTTAAGCTGTAATCAAATAACTTCCTTCCTTTGCTTCTGCACCTTCTCTGTACATCTATCGCCTGGCTCCTGTCCACAGAGAACTCCTAACCACTTTCTGTTTGGCACTGCCCATTCGAATCAGCTTTTGCTCAAATAAACTCTTAAAAATGTTTAACATGTCTCAGTTTTTCTTTTAACACTCCCCAAGTGTTAGCATCAACTCCAGGGGAGGCAAGAGGAATACAAAGAGGAAACAATCCTCAAACTGAAAGAACTTTAATGCTGAAGTGACTGAGAAACCGCTAAAGTCAACTGGGTTCATCTGGAAGCAACTAAGAACCATTTTCTGTATCAGGCAGAATGGGCAGAGATGGACTCTGGGGGGGCATATGGAGCTAACAGTTAAAAATTGAGTTTTAGAAAATAATTAAGTCATATTTCTGGCACGCTCAATTTCTGTGGCCTTGGTATATGATACCTGCTACAGACACATGCATGTATTCACACACACATATATTGAGTTTTGCATATTCTAAACAAAAATAGAACTGTATTGTACATGCTATTTTATAATCTGCTTTTCTGGTTTAATAACTCCTGGAACATTTTTACAGGGACCAAATTTTCATGCCAGGTCAAAATGTACTCACTCTCTGGGAGATAACATTTTCCAAAGGGGCCTCAATAACATCTCCCATCCCATAAGCTCTTCTGCAATGTGAGCCAGCCACTCCACAATCAAGAATTGGACACTAATTCCCCCTCCTCTTGATTCTGGGATAGGCTTACTGACAAAAAGTCCTTAGGCTTGCTGAAAAAGGTCCGTCTAGTCACAGCTATGGTTTCTCCAGTAGTCATGTATAGATGTGAGAGTTGGACTATAAAAAAAAAGCTGAGCGCTAAAGAACTGATGCTTTTTGAACTGTGGTGTTGGAGAAGACTCTTGAGAGTCCCCTGGACTGCAATTAGATCAAACCAGTCAGTCCTAAAGGAAATCAGTCCTGAATATTCACTGGAAGGACTGATGCTGAAGCTGAAACTTCAATACTTTGGCCACCTGATGGGAAGAACTGACTCATTGGAAAAGACTCTGATGCTGGAAAAGATTGAAGGCAGGAAGAGAAGGGGACGACAGAGGATGAGATGGTTGGATGGCATCACCTACTCGATGGACATGAGTTTGAGCAAGCTCCGGGAGTTGGTGATAGACAGGGAAGCCTGGCCTGCTGCAGTCCATGGGGTCACAAAGAGTCAGACACGACTGAGTGACTGAACTGACTGCCTTAGTGACTCGTCTATACCAATAGGATGTGGCAAAAATGACTGTTTTGTGACTTCTGAGACTACGTCAGAAAGACCATGAGGGCTTCCCTGGTGGTCCAGTGGTTAAGAACCCACCTAGCAATGCAAGGGACATAGTTTGAACCCTGGTCTGGGAAGACTCCACAAGGCACAGAGCAACTCAGCCCGTATACCACAACCACTGAGCCTGCACGCTAGAGCCCGGGGGCCACAACTACTGGGCCTGTGTGCAGCAACCACTGAAGTCCGCACGCCCTAGAACCTGTGTTCTGCAGTGGGAGAAGGCACTGCAATGGGAAACCTGCACACTTCAGTGAAAAATAGCCCCCACTCGCCGCAACTAGAGAAAGCCCACAGGCAGCAAGGAAGACCCACCACAGACAAAAAATAAATAAATAAATAATAAAAACTGAAAAAAAGAAACGCCACACAGCTTCCCCCTGGCATGCATGTTCACCATCTGGATGCTCTGTCTTGGCACCCATTCACTCTGCCGCAACAAGCCTAAGTCTCATGTGGAGGCCAAGTGTAGGTGCCCCAGGTGACAGCCTCAATTAAGTCCAGGTCAGGCACCAGACGTGTAAGTAAAAAGTCTCCAGCTGCTCACCGATTGAGTCATCCTTAGCTACTCAAGTCTTCCCACCTGAAGCCCCAGACACTGTAGAGCAGAGGCAAGCGATCTCTACAGTCCCATTGGATTCCTGATCCACAGAATCTGGGAGCATAAGGTTTTCATTTTATACCACTAAGTTTACAAGGGTTTGTTCTGCAGCAATAGAAAACCAGGTCACAGATCCAACAGTATCCAGGGGGGCTACGGATAAAATGCTTATGTTCCCCCAGAATTCATATATTAAATCCTAACCCCCAATGTAATAGAGTGAGGAGGTGGGCGCTTTGGGAGGTGATTAGGTGAGGAGGGTAGTGCTTTTATAAAAGAAACCCCAGGGTTTTCCCTGGTGGTCCAGCGGTTATGACTCTGTGCTTCCAGTGCAGAGGGTATGGGTTCAACCCCCAGTTGGAGAATTAAGATGTCTTAACCCTAACCAAGACCCTGCATGTCTTGTAATGCAGCAAAAATAAATAAATAAATAAGACCACAGAGAGCTCCCTTGCCCCTTCCACCACGTAAAGACACAGGGAGACCACAACCATCTATGCACCAGGAAGAGAGTTCTCACCAGACACTGGATCTACCACAATCTTGATCTTGGACTTCCCAGCCTCCAGAACTCTGAGAATTAAATTTATATTGTTTATAAGCCACCCAGGCTATGGTACCCTGTTATAGCAGCCCAAACTGACTAAGACACAGGGAAAACCTAATGTTACCAGCCTCAAATTAATTAACAAAACAAATTCTTTATAAACAGCTAAAGCAGTACAGTGAAAGCCAAGTCCCAATTTAATGCTTTAAAATTCTTTCTGCTACCTTTCCCCTTTGTCAATGTATAGCTTCATTATGTGTGGCTAATGCACATTACATGTCAGACACTTAACTAAAGCACCAAACACACTTCAACCTTTCATTTAATTCGCAAGAACCCTACTTCATTTCCATTTACAGATGACAAATCTGAGGCTCAAAACAGTTACTCAGTTAATACATGGCAGAGATTTACATGCCAAACTTTTGGCCCAAAAACAATGCACTCTGCCCACTATCCTCCAAGAGACTTAGTGAAAGTGAAGTTGTCAGTTGTGTCTGACTCTTTGCAACCCCATGGGCCGTAGCCTGCTGGGCTCCTCCATCCATGGGATCTGGAGTGGTTTGCCATTTCCTTCTCCAGGTGATCTTCCCAACCCAGGTCTCCTGAATTGTAGGCAGATGCTTTTACTGTCTGAGCCACCAGGGAAGTCCCCTGAGAGATTTGGCTGTGTAGCAAATGCGGAAAACCTTACAGAGCATAGTAAAGCCGTATTTTTGCCTCTCCCCAAATAATAGAGGGAGGATTTCAGTGAAATTTGGTCATGGAGAGGATTTCCCTGCCTCAGCCCTAGTCCCTTTTTGTGACGGTGTACTCTCAGTGCAGCCACTCCTCTTATTTTACTGAGATGTTTAGATGAATTAATATCCTTTTCTCAACCAGTTTTTCGTCAAACCTGTTTGTTAACATATACACAGATAAGAGACTCCCTCCACCAAGAAACACCAAACGTTAACACTGTCAACACCAACACCATTTAGCTGTTCTTCTGCTGCTGCTAAGTTGCTTCAGTCATGTCCAACTCTGTGCGACCCCACAGACGGCAGCACACCAGGCTCCCCTGTCCCTGGGGTTCTCCAGGCAAGAACAGTGGAGTGGCTTGCCATTTCCTTCCCCAATGCATGAAAGTGAAAAGTGAAAGTGAAGTCGCTCAGTCGTGTCCAACTCTTAGTGACCCCATGGACCGCAGCCCACCAGGCTCCTCCGTCCATGGGATTTTCCAGGCAAGAGGACTGGAGTGGGGTGCCACTGCCTTCTCTGAACTGTTCTTCTACTTTGATTTTTAAGAAGGCATATGCTAACTTACGGAGAAGGCAATGGCACCCCACTCCAGTGCTCTTGCCTGGAGAATCCCAGGGACGGGGGAGCCTGGTGTGCTGCCGTCTGTGTGGTCGCACAGAGTCAGACACGACTGAAGCGACTTAGCAGCAGCATGCTAACTTATGGAGCCTCCCTGGTGGCTCAGACCATAACGAATTTGCCTGCAGTGCAAGAGACCGGGGTTTGATCCCTGTGTCGGGAAGATCTCCTGGAGAAGGGAATGGCTACCCACTCCAGTATTCTTGCCTGGAGAATTCCACGGACAGAGGAGACTGGCAGGCTACAAGTCTATGGGGTCTCAAAGAGTTGGTATGGTTGAGTGACTAACACTTTGATTTTCACATGCTGACTTATAACTGGCATTTTGTGAGAAGTATAGCGGTGGAAGAGATATAAGAAAATAGAATAATAAGCATCTCTACTTTAGCGGGACATTGGTACCAACCCCTCTTGGTTGTTTTTTTTTTTATAAATTGGGAAAGGGGGATCTGAATAAAACAGTGAAACTAATGCCTGGGACAGAAACTATCAAATGGTTTCTCTAAAAATTCACTCCTATATTCTCAGCTTTGATTTCTTTAGATCAACAATTATATGAACCTGCAATCAGTAAGTGTTCGCTCTGCACCAGTACTAGGTTAAATGCTTTAAGTATCTCTTCATTTAACCTTAATAGCACCATTATGATGTCATCATTGTTATTATCTGTATTTTATACATGAGGGAACAGCCGTGAGTAGCTGACCCAGAGTGAACTTAGGGGAAGCTGTGCAACTCCACTTGGACTAAGGTCCTCTGATTCCAAAGTCCACAGCTCTTAGACCTGTCTGTCCTCTTTCCACTTGGCATATGCCCTCTTCAGGGCAGCCCAGCATCTATTTTACATTCTTCGCAGGTTTGGCTTTTTATCCATGTTATGAGCACCACTCTCAAAGGTAGAAATCAGAAACTCACTTTCTTGGCCCTCTCTTGCAGCTAGGCTTGCTGTTGTGTGACATAGGCTTTGCTAGTCCGATACACCCATATGTAAATTCAACTTGCAGAACAATAGGAGGCAACAGGCAGTGTACAGGATTATTCTGGGAGAGGGGGAGGTGCCCAGCGTGAAGGCTGCAAATGTCCCAGTGCGGGTGTTCCAGCAGGGTCTTCAGCGGCTGACGCTGTGAAGCAGTCTTCGGTGTAGCCTTTTCTTTCTGGGGGTGAGGCTTAGAGGGTAAAGCATCTGCCGGCAATTCGGGAGACCCGGGTTCAATTCCTGAGTCAGGAAGATCCCCTGGAGAAGAAAATGGCAACCCACTCCAGTACTCTTGCCTGGAAAATCCCATGGACGGAGGAGCCTGGGAGGCTGCAGTCCATGGGGCCACAAAGAGTCGGACACTCACTGAGTGACTTCACTTTGACTTTGACCTGTGTGAGGCTACCAAGTCTGACTCTGACCCCCTCANAGAAAATGGCAACCCACTCCAGTACTCTTGCCTGGAAAATCCCATGGACGGAGGAGCCTGGGAGGCTGCAGTCCATGGGGCCACAAAGAGTCGGACACTCACTGAGTGACTTCACTTTGACTTTGACCTGTGTGAGGCTACCAAGTCTGACTCTGACCCCCTCAGAGTTTCTCTGAGCTATCAATCAGACTTTAATAAGTTATGTTCCTACTGAAACTGGCTAGAGTAAGTTCAGTTACATGGGACTAAAAACCCAACTTGGCACAATTCCTTCAGAACTTCAGAACAAATATTTCAAAAGAAACTACCATACCTGTTTGTTTGGTTTTTCATAAGCTCCAATCAATTTTATCATTAATGATTTATTTTAAACGCACACAGCTTTTTTCTAAGTGGATGAGTCTTCAAATAATTCATCAAAAGCAGCAGGACTGGCTACCCTCCTCAGCTATGTAGAGAGGTCTACTGACTTTTTCACCAACTGAGAACCATTTCTTTCAAAAGTAGAAATTCCCCCCCGCCCAAACTTCAAATGTCCTATTTTCCCCTTTGGAAGTATTTTCTTTCTTGACTTTTTTTGCTATTAATATTAACGTGATATACCTGATTCCAGCTGTGAATTTAATCAGACTCTTACTCCATTGTCTTAACTTTATTCCTAAAGCCAAACTCTGGAACTTTTGCTGATTCTGGTCAGATATTTCATTCTTATAAAATATAATCCTTATCTTCTACCCCTGTTTTACTGATGGATTGATCACTGCACCTTAAATGATATTACATAATTTTGAGACATTCAAAACACTTTTAATCTGATTTGCCTACTCACTGTCAACTAATCAAGTCTTCAACGGTATATGTGGTGTGCTTATATCAGAAACATGGCCAACAATGTTGATTGTCTACTTGACAGTCCTCTTTCCTTATTACTTGCAAAACAAATGTATCAGACTTTGGGCAAGAAAACAGAAGCCACTCTAAGGTACACAAATAGAAACATTTTAATAGAGGGGATCAGAGGTTTATACAACCAGAGTTTAGGGTGTGAAGATCAGGGGAGAAGCCACTGGAAGCAGTGCTTCACAGGACTCCATCTGCAAGCCATGCCTTTAATCCCAACTGGACCTGAGGGCCACCTCTAAGAGTTGAGAGCAGTCCCCAATGACAGCCAGCAAGCCAATGGGGATTTTAGTTCTATGGCTGCAAGGAAATGAATTCAGCTAACAATCTGATGCTGGGAGGGATTGGGGGCAGGAGGAAAAGGAGACGACAGAGGATGGAGATGGATGGATGGCATCACCAACTCGATGGACGTGAGTTTGAGTGAACTCCGGGGTTGGTGATGGACAGGGAGGCCTGGTGTGCTGCAATTCATGGGGTCGCAAAGAGTCAGACACGACTGAGCGACTGAACTGAACTGAACTGAACAATCTGAGGGTGTGTGGAGATAGAGCTTTCCCCAACCAAGCCTCCAGATAAGGATACAATCAATCCACACCTCAATTTCAGCCTTACCATATCCTGAGCAGAGGAGCCAGCTAAAACATGCTGAGTTCCTGGCCTGTGGAAACCATGAGATGATAAATGTGTGCTGTTTCAGGCTGTTACATTTATGGGAATTTGTTACATGGCAGTAGAAGATGAACACACCAACCATGGCCTGATGTTTGGATGAGCTGAGATTCCCTTCACCTTACAGAAGAGGTCAGTTCTGATATCCTCTAGAGCAGGGGTCCCCAACCCCCCAGCCATGGACTGCTACCAGCCTGTGGCCTATTAGGAACCAGGCTGCAGGGTGGGCTAAGCATCATCTGTATTTATAGCTGCTCCCCATCACTAGCATTATCACCTGAGCTCCACCTCCTGTCAGATCAGCAGCTCCCACTGATCCTTTATTATGATGAGTTGTATAATTATTTCATTATATATCACACTGTATTAACAACAGAAATAAAGTGCACAATAAATGTAATGTGTTTAAATCATCACGAAACCATACGCGCCCCCCTACAAAACTGGTCATCAGTACCAAAAAAGGTTGGGGACCATCACTCTAAAGAGCAGGAGAGGGGCCACACAGGTGGGAAAGTATGAGAGAGAGACGTCCGTCGCCTGACTATGTTCCTGCAGATGTCTGTTACCTGACCTAAACTACTTAAAACTCCACCAGATGGTCCAACTGTGGCATATCCTGTGGTTCCCAGAACTCACTCTTGATCTGACCCCTGGCTTTCCAGAAGGAGCGCTTGGGTTTTCTCAGTTGCTGAAACCAAATTTGACCTGGAGATCTGTTCAGTTTATCTTCTGAGACCCTGCCACAATGACTGCACTTGCCACTCAGCTGTCAAAAATCTGAACAGTATATTACCTAACAATACATACAGGTGGTAAACATATAAAGCAAATCAAGGGGAAATTACCCCCAAAAATCAGACTAATGGTTATCTGCCGAGGAGGATGGAAACTATGATTAAAGAAGAACACGCACAGGGAATTTCAAGTCACTGCAATGTTTCATTTCTTAATCCAGGTAATGCAAGTATCATTTTGTCATTATTCTTTAAACTCTCCATATATGTTTTATACAACCTTCTGTGTATATTATACTTGCTACATAAGTGCTTAACAAAAGTAGCATTATTATAAAATGAACAGGTGTAAAGACATGAAGTTAAAGATTAAATATTCATCCTGACTGCTTTGCCCTTAAACGCCTTTTCCTAAAATTTACTAAAATGTTAAAAGTATTNGTGTATATTATACTTGCTACATAAGTGCTTAACAAAAGTAGCATTATTATAAAATGAACAGGTGTAAAGACATGAAGTTAAAGATTAAATATTCATCCTGACTGCTTTGCCCTTAAACGCCTTTTCCTAAAATTTACTAAAATGTTAAAAGTATTGGTTGTAGGAAATTGTTGTTGTTCAGTCACTCACTAGTGCCTGAACTCATTGCAACCCCATGGATTGCAGCACACAAGGCTTCCCTGTCCTCCGCTATCTCCCAGAGTTTACGCAAACTCATGTCCACAGAGTCTGTGATGCCATCCAATCATCTCATCCTCTGTCATCCCCTTCCACTCCTGCCCTCAATCTTTCCCAGCATCAGGGTCTTTTCCAACGAGTCAGCTCTTTGCGTCAGGTGGCCAAAGTACTGGCAGGTTCAGCATGAGTCTTTCCAGTGAACATTCAGGGTTGATTTCCTTTAGGATTGAATGGTTTGATCTCTTTCTGTCGAAGGGACTTTCAAGGGTCTTCTCCAGCACCACAGTTCGAAAGCATCAATTCCTTTAGGAAATGGAAACGCTAAAATCCAGGAACACTTCAGAGTTTCCATTTTTGAGAAAAACGTAGAATATTCAATAAACAGGATTAGATTGGAGTCATACCTGTGATGTTATGATTTGTACATTTCTCATATTTATACACTCATATATTTATACATTTCTCATATATGATTTATACTTTTCTCAAGTATACTTCCAAAATACATTTGGTCTTCATCCACAATTCCTGGCTCACAGCTTCCCAAACCCTTGGAATTTCCTAAGCAGTAAGAGCAGTGGGATATTTGATCTCTTGTCCTCAGTTCCGGAAAAGGGGTCAGGGAAGGTGGTTTCTGGATTCCACCCAAGAATGGGGGCTGGTTGTCAGGAAATCCAACCATGTGATTAAAGGGTTGGAGCTTTCAGTCCCACCCCTCAACCTCCAGGGAAGAGCTACTGGCTGGAGACTGAATCAATCAACAATGGTCAATGATCTAATCAGTCGAGTCTATGTAATGAAGCCTCCATAAAAACACAGAAAGCCAAGGTTCAAAGAGCTTCAGGGTTGATGAACAGGTGGAGATTATGGAGAGAGGCACCCCTGGAGAGGGCATAGAAGCTACAGGCCCTTTCCCCATACCTAGCCCTACTGATCTCTTCATCTGGCTGTTGATTTGTATCCTTTAATATTCCTCATGCTGCTGCTGCTGCTAAGTCACTTCAGTCGTGTCCGACTCTTCACGACCCCATGGACTGCAGCCCACCAGGCTCTTCTGTCCATGGGATTTTCCAGGCAAGAGTACTGGAGTGGGGTGCCATTGCCTTCTCCAATATTCCTCATACTAAACTGGTAATCTAGTAAGTAAATGGATTTTCCTGAGTTCTGTGAGCCACTCTAGCAAATTAATTAAACCTGAGGAGGGAGTCACAGGAACCTCCAATTTATAATAGGTTGGTCAGAAGCACAGGTAACAACTTGGGCTTGCACCTTGTGGGCCTGAGCCCTTTGCCCATGGAATCTGGTTCCATCTGCAGGTAGATAGTGTCAGAATTGAGTTGAATTCTCAGACACCCAGCTGGCATCCAAGACTTGCCTGTTGATGTGGGAAGTCTCTACTCACACACATACACACACACTGAAATTGGATCTGGGAACTCTTTTGGAATATCTCAAATCTCACATCAAAATAAACTCCAGGTGGATCAAGATTTACATGTCAAAAAAAAAAAAAAATGAAAACCTTAAAGTACAAGATGAAAACACAGGAGCATTATTTTCCAAAATCTGGAAGTAGGGAAAGCCTTGGTGAACATGATGTAAAACACAGAAGCTATAAAAGACAAGCTAAGTCTAAAATACATTTTTAAAATTCTGCCCAAGAAAACAAAAACGCCAAAAACAAACTCAAAAGACATGAAAAACTGGGGACAACTATTTGCCTTCCTATAAATCGATAAGAAAAAAGATCATTAATGCAATTGAAAATGGGCAAAGGATATGAACAGACACTTCCCAGGAAAGAAATTCCAAATGGCTTTTAAATATATGAAAATAAACTCAACCTTCTCCATAATAAGGGAAATACAAATTAAAACTACCAGATTGGCAGATACAGATTTTGATACCACCATGAGGATGGAGGTTAGAGAAACAGATGCTCTCACATATTGCTGGTGGGAGTGTAAACTGGCTCAATCCCTGTAGAGAACAATTTGACAATATCTATCAAAATTTAAAATGCATGTTTTGGCAGGCACCATGAGTTTACACCCCAAAATCATTCCTCCATGTTCCCTGCTAACAGAGTCCAGGTGCTCAGGTGGCAACGGGCCAAGCTCCAAGCACTAAGTTTATTTGTTGATTCATTCATAATTATTAAGCGCTTACTCTGTATTAGGCACTGTTCTGGGGATACAATATTGAATGAAACTTTTGAAGGCTGATCAAACTTCAGCCTTCATGATAACCCTGCACCTACTGACTGAAATTCTGGAGAAGAATGGCAGCTGTGGCATTTTGATGTATATTTCAAGTAATGGATAACCGTATAATTTTTCACCCAAATCAAGACATTTTTGAAAGCAAATGACACACTATTAATAAAATGCACTGGGACAAATGGGAACAAACATGGATAGTTCCAAGCAAACTGGGAAATATGGTCACTATTAGTAATTGTAAGATAATGAGGGTTCACCATCATCTCAGTTGCTGTTCTAAACTAACTCCACCAGGAAACTCTGTAAGAAAAGTAGGATCCAAACTAGTTCTGGAGAAAGTACGAATGAAAAGACACTCAACCTCTTTAATTATGAGGAAAACTGGAATTAAGTCAATAAAGAGATGCCTTGAAAGAACTTGAAATAAAGGATTTAGTCATAAGGCTTTCAAAACATATGCACCTTTGTGTGATTTGAAGTTTCAGTGCAGTATGTAATTTTCCAAGCATAAATCTCCAGACATAAAACAGATTAAATAAAACATACTGCTAAATTAAGGAAAAGCAGTAATAAACTAACAGATTTCAGTTAGTAAAAACAACTCAGAACACTAGAATACTAAAAACCAATATCGTATATGTATGGCTGAGTCCCTTAGCAGTCCACCTTTTTTTATATCACATTTTTATTTGGCTACACTCAAATACAAAATTTAAAGTTTTAAAAAAAATCAATACTGTAATCACTAACCATTTTTGCCAGATAAGTTTTTCAGAATGTAACCCAACAGGGATGAGAAACACTGGGAAACAATGGCCAGAGTGCTTCTGGAGAGGCTTTCTTAAGGAAAAACTTCAAAAGGGGAGTTTGCTGGAGTTGCCTCTTCTCAGGCTCCAACCCTGAAAGTGGCCATAATGACCAGAGCTGCAACCATGCGGTGACCATCATGAAAATGTTACATTAAATGTTGACCAAAGCCACCTGCCTTGGCCAGGCTTGGTAATAACCTCTTGTTTGATTTGTCTCACAATGGTAGGTCTCAATAAGAAATAGGGTGCTGCTGCTGAAAACTAATGGGGAGAATTCAGGGCCAAAAGCAGGGAGGAGACACCAGCCCATAATATGTCTTGAAGCAAAACTTACCTGGAAGAATTCAGGAAGGGCCAAAACGAGGGAGGACTCAGGTTCAACCTCTGGGTCAGGAAGATCCTCTGGAGTAGGAAGTGGCAACCTGCTCTCCGTATTCTTGCCTGGAAAATTCCCATGGACAGAGGAGCCTGGTGAGCTACAGTACATGGTGTCACAGAGAGTCAGATATGACTGAGCGACTCAGCACACAAACATACAAACTTATAGATCCTTCAGTTCAGTTCAGTTCAATAGCTCAGTCGTGTCCGACTCTTTGCGACCCCATGAATCACAGCACACCAGGCCTCCCTGTCCATCACCAACTCCCGAGGTTCACTCAGACTCACACCCATCCAGTCCGTGATGCCATCCAGCCATCTCATCCTCTGTCTTCCCCTTCTCCTCCTGCCCCCAATCCCTCCCAGCATCAGAGTCTTTTCCAATGAGTCAACTCTTTGCATGAGGTGGCCAAAGGACTGGAGTTTCAGCTTTAGCATCATTCCTTCCAAAGAAATCCCAGGGCTGATCTCCTTCAGAATGGACTGGTTGGATCTCCTTGCAGTCCAAGGGACTCTCAAGAGTCTTCTCCAACACCACAGTTCAAAAGCATCAATTCTTCCATGCTCAGCTTTCTTCACAGTCCAACTCTCACATCCATACATGACCACTGGATCCTTACACACTTAAAAATATTGTCTATATTGGTTGTTTGGTTGATTTTTGGTGGCTTTTTTTTCGGTTGGTTGCTTTTTAGTGGAAATATACTTTGAAAAAAACACGTAATTTGATGAAAATGCCATACAAAGAACTAAATTATAGACAAAAAGGACCTTCAATATCAACTTTGACATAACACTGACAAAGATTAAAGTGGCAGAAATCATTATCAGCAGTATTCAGACCCAGGTATTCACACTCCTTTCACTGAATTTATTTGCACTCAATTCAAAGTACTGATTTATGTTTTAATTATAGACAAAATGTGACTTTCTTAAGGCGGGAGGCCAGGATTCGATCCCGGGGCTGGGAAGACCCCCTGGAGAAGGAAATGGCTACCCACTGCAGCATTCTTGCCTGGAGAATCCCATGGACAGAGAAGCCTGGTGGGCCACAGCCCATGCTGTCGCAAAAAGTCGGACACGACTGAGCATCTAACACACCGCAACAAAATGGGGCTTTCCTCGTTTAGACCCCAAACTCCTGTGCGGAACGCTTTGAGAATTTACGTTATTGGTTTTTTTAAAATACCGACTTAGATGCCGACTTTGTTTTTCAGAAATCACTTTCCACACCTATGGTTTCAAAGACTAAGCCTGCCAAGCTTGTTGGCGTGCGAGTCCTTCCTCTGAGATCCCACGCATCTCGCCTGCCGCACCGTCTCTGGGGAGAGCGCCCTGTGAAATGGCCGTGATCCTCCCAGGTTACTGTCTGGCTATACCTCACTGGGACACCAGAGGGCGCGCGGAGGGCTGGCACTTGTTTTTCTTTAAATTCTGAATCCAAGTCCTCGCAGAAAACAACAAAAGGCTGGGAACACAGAGGCCAGGAGACAAAGGGACGAAGGAAAAAAGCCCATGCCTGTTTTACTGGCGTGGAAATCTGCTTCCTCATCCACCCACCTCCCTCAAGGAACTCCATATAAACAACTAACGCTGCAAAATAATGAAATCTTGGACTGACAAGGACAATCAGAGAATGGATTACTCACCCGAGTTCTAAGAAAGACTATCACCAGGTGTGTGTGTGAGCCTTCTGCTTTGCCTCACATTAGTGACTACCGGCCCACTCCCCGCCCAAAATATTTCTTGTTTTTCTGCGTTCATGAATAATACACGCACATAGTAGAAAATTTAGAAAATACAGAAAAGAAAAACAGAGATCAACAACATACTCTAACTTGGATACAATTACTTTGAACATTTTCACGTATTATTTCCAAACTGTTTTCAATATTTGAAATGTATAGAAAAATAGTACTCCGTGTAATTTTGTGCTGGCTTTCTTCTCTTTTATTATATCATCAACTTCATTTCTATCAATAAATTCTGATAACATAACCTTACTAATCTCATGAGTGAATCACAGAAGAATACGGAATGTAAGAAGGGCTACAGCTTTTTCCCCAAGATAGCACCTTGAATGTTAAACCCAAGTCGTGCATATGAGGCAAGAATTTTTCTGTTGCTTTGCATTTAGAAGAGGAAACAGGTAAAGACTAAAGCAAAGAAACAGAAACTATTTCATCCCACCCCAAATAATGAACTTGTCCTTTCCTCGCTCTCTGAGGATGAATCCATAGGGCCAGGGGAGAGAGTGGGTCACCAAGACCCATGGTCCTGCGGGTGGAACCAGTACATCCCTTAAGGTCAGACAGATCAACCTGCACAGCTACTAATCAGCAGGTCAGCAGGTGCCCAGTCGGCCTGGGGGAAAAAGTCAGAAACAGCAAGCTCAGTGACCTTGAGTCTTGGGGCCAGGGCTAGCAGGCGTCTTCCTCAGAGATGGGAAAGGAAGCAGAGACCAGTCTGGGCAGATAACCACCAGGGAGGTGATGAAGATCCAATGCCCTGGAACAACCACCCCCCACTCCTACTTTTACATCTAACCACTCAGTCATCGGATTCCCTAGCATTAGTACAGCAAGGGGGAGAAAGGGGGGTGGGAGCAGGGGGGAAGAGTGGTGTTCTCAGTCCTGGAGCTCCCTGGACCTCTGTCTCCAGAAGGGAAAGGCAAGAAAAGATCTAAGGTTCCTGCCACTCCCTCAGTTCAGTTCAGTTCAGTCGCTCAGTCGTGTCCGACTCTTTGCGACCCCATGAATCGCAGCACGCCAGGCCTCCCTGTCCATCACCATCTCCCGGAGTTCACTCAGACTCAACGTCCATCGAGTCCGTGATGCCATCCAGCCATCTCATCCTCGGTCGTCCCCTTCTCCTCCTGCCCCCAATCCCTCCTAGCATCAGAGTCTTTTCCAATGAGTCAACTCTTCGCATGAGGTGGCCAAAGTACTGGAGTTTCAGCTTTAGCATCATTCCTTCCAAAGAAATCCCAGGGCTGATCTCCTTCAGAATGGACTGGTTGGATCTCCTTGCAGTCCAAGGGACTCTCAAGAGTCTTCTCCAACACCACAGTTCAAAAGCATCGATTCTTCCATGCTCAGCTTTCTTCACAGTCCAACTCTCACATCCATACATGACCACAGGAAAAACCATAGCCTTGACTAGGCGGACCTTAGTCGGCAAAGTAATGTCTCTGCTTTTGAATATACTATCCAGGTTGGTCATAACTTTTCTTCCAAGGAGTAAGCGTCTTTTAATTTCATGGCTGCAGTCACCATCTGCAGTGATTTTGGAGCCCAAAAAAATAAAGTCTGACATTGTTTGTAAATTATACCTCAATAAATCCTAAAAATAATATATAAATAGTAATGAATCAGAAAAACATCTACTTTTGCTTTATTGACTACCCAAGGCCTTTGACTCTGTGGATCACAATAAACTGTGGAAAATTCTTCAAGAGATGGGAATACCAGATCACCTTATCTGCCTCCTGAAAAATCTGTTATGCAGGTCAAGAAGCAACAGTTAGAACTAGATATGGAACAGACTGGTTCCAAATAGGAAAAGGAGTACATCAAGGTTGTATATTGTCATGCTGCTTATTTAACTTATATGCACAGTACATCATGCGAAATGCCAGGCTGGATGAAGCACAAGCTGGAATCAAGATTTCCAGAAGAAATATCAATAACCTCAGAAACACAGATGACACCACCCTGATGGCAGAAAGTGAAGAACTAAAGAGCTTCTTGATGAAAGTGAAAGAGGAGTGTGAAAAGTTGACTTAAAACTCAACATTCAGAAAACTAAGATCATGGCATCCAGTCCCATCACGTCACGGCAAGTAGATGGGGAAACAGTGAAAACAGTGTCAGACTTTTATTTTGGGGGGCTCCAAAATCACTGCAGATGGTGACTGCAGCCATGAAATTAAAAGACACTTGCTTTTTGGAAGGAAAGTTATGACCAACCTCGACAGCATATTAAAAGGAGAGACATTACTTTGCCAACAAAGGTCTTATCTAGTCAAAGCTATGGTTTTTCCAGTAGTCATGTATGGAGGTAAGAGTTGGACTATAAACAAAGCACTGAAGAACTGATGCTTTTGAACTGTGGTGTTGGAGAGGACTCTTGGGAGTCCCTTGGACTGCAAGGAGATCCAATCAGTCCATCCTAAGGGAAATCATTCCTGAATATTCATTGGAAGGACTGATGCTGAAGTTGAAACTCCAATACTTTGGCCACCTGATGGGAAGAACTGACTCATTTGAAAAGACCCTGATGCTGGGAAAGACTGAAGGCAGGAAGAGAAGGGGAGGACAGAGGATGAGATGGCTGGATGGCATCACCGACACAATGGACCTGAATTTGAGTAAACTCTGGGAGTTAGTGATGGACAGGGAGGCCTGGCGTCCATGGGGTTGCAGAGTCGGATATGACTGAGCAACTGAACTGAACTGAGTGAATCAGAGGGCAAAGTTCTTAACACAGCCTGAGAGACTTTGTCTCACTTCCACTGGCCTTTCAGCCTTGTCTCTTCTGTGGCCTTCCTCATGCTCCCTGGTCACATCAGCCTGCTTTCAACCCCTATGCTCACCACATTTCCTCAGTTCCTATAACCTCTGCACATCCAGTTCCACCTACCAAGAAAGCTCTTTCTTCTGCATCTTCTTCTTAAAAACTGTCGCAGTTGTAATTTTACATTTTTGTTGTTGTCATTGTAGTTATTCTGTGTCTCCACTATTAAAACGGAAGCTCCGTTGGTCAGGGTCTGTCTTTGTTCATCACCATATCTCCTGCCCCTCCACACTGTGCTGGTGCAATGACTGGTACAACGAATATTCAACTATTACATTCAACTGCTTTCTGTATGTCTTAGTCTTAACACATCCCAAACTAAAACGCTTCTTATCCCCCAAAATACCGCTCCACTGGCAGAGTTGCCATGTTGCAGAATTCAAGGAACGATGGCCACAGAGTGTCCAGGGTGGCAAGAATACACAGAAGAACTGTACAAAAAAATCTTCATAAATAAAATAAATTTTTAAAAAATCTTCATAAATAAAATAAATTTTTAAAAAATCTTCATGACCAAGATAATCATGATGGTGTGATCACTCACCTACAGTCAGACATCCTGGAATGTGAAGTCAAGTGGGCCTTAGAAAGCATCACTACGAACAAAACTAGTGGAGGTGATGGAATTCCAGTGGAGCTATTCCAGATGATGGAATCCAGATGATGGCCTGCCTTATTACCAGCTGTGCTCCTGACTTTGGACTTTGGACTCTCCATATGGATACCATTGATGGTAACTCTATTCTTTCATCAGGCCAAAAATTTTAGAAGTGTCTTTGATTCCTCTTTCACTCTCACACCTCACAGTAACTTTACCAGGAGATTCTATTAGCTCTGCCTTCAAATTATATCAGCTCTTTTCACATTCCCTACCACTCCCACCCCAGCCTGAATCACGATCACTACTGCAATAGACCTCTTTGGTCTCCTTGATGCTTCTCTTGTCCATGATTGTCTACCCGCAACTGAGGAGCTAAGAACCCTTTAAAACATAAATTAGAAACTTCCCTGGTGGTCCAGTGGCTAAAATGCTGCCTCCCAGTGCAGGGGCCCAGGTTCAATCCCTGATCAGGGAACTAGATCCTGCATGCTGCAAGTAAATATCCCATGTGCCACAACTAAGACCTGGTGCAACCAAGTAAATATTAATTTTTTAAGTTAAATAAGTTTAAAAAAAAACATAAACCAGACCATGTCATTTCTCTGTTCAAAGCCCCATAATAGCTCCCTATTTCCCCACAGAATAAAAGCCCAAGTCTACAATGAACTTTAAGGTCCCACAGGCTTCCCAGATAGTTATGTAACTACACCTCTTACTTCCCTCAAGTTTGTTCAAATGTTACCTTCTTAAAATGAGGCTTACTTTGACCATTCTATTTAACTTACCACTCTCCAAACCCATTTACAGTGCCATTTTTTTCTATTTGCACTCTTGTCACCATCTAACACTTATTTATGATCATCATCATTTTTGGTCTGTCCTCCTTCTGTTAGAATATAAGCTCCACAAGAACAAACCTGTCCTTATTAATTAAAACCTTGTGCATCTAAAGCAATGTCGGGGATACTGGAAGCTCAATACTGAATGAATAGCTGCAGTGTCTCCTAAGGAATAGAGATTAGTAAATAGTAGTATAGGAATAAGTGTGACATACAAAGTGATAGAAGCTTTTCTCTCCATGACTCATATTTCTTTGTTAATATACATATATGTGGAACTGTGCAGCAGGGTAAAAACTGCACAAGATTTGCAGTCAAGGTTTGAGTGATTCCTGGCCTCTCACCACTTCCTACCTGAATAACTACACAAGATTCTCTTATTGGAATAAAACACTCGCCCTGTGACCTCACGGGGCTTGTGGGGAAGATAAAATAAATGTGAATAGTTTTGCAAGCTATCCAAACAGTTTAGGAAAGCAATATTCAAAACTTTCAGTAACATCAATTGCCATCACACTGTTTACCTCCAAAGAGAGTTCTGTGCCCTCTGTACAGCCAGTCCAATTTTAACCTTTACTTTCTCCCAGTGCTGACACTGAGAAACCTCTCAGCTCCCTTACCCTGTTCAGGTTAGTTCCCTCTCTCTTCCTTTCCATTTTAGGAAGATGGACAGCAGGTGTGGAGTTCCCTGCTGCACGACCTCTGCTGACTCAGGCTGCTTCTTCCTGTCCCTAGGGAGGATAAGAGAGGAGCAGTACAACACAGGGGTGGCTCCTGGCATAGCTTTAGCTGAGGTGGAGAGGATGGTGTCTTTTCCAAAGGGACAAAGATTAAGGCTCTTCTTCCACAGTGTGGCTGCTGCTGCTGCTAAGTCGCTTCAGCTGTGTCTGACTCTCTGCAACCCCATAGACAGCAGCCCACCAGGCTCCCGGTGCAAACAATTCTGGAGACCTGGTTTCTCATTGCCCTGCAGCCCTCCAACTGAGAGATCTGAGGCAAGTCCCTTCAATCTTAACCAGAAAAGGATATTATCATAGTTATCACAGGGCCCTTTGGACCTCGCAAGAGTTACTGGAGGGTCAGAAGTAGGAGGAGGCCCGGGGACACTGAGTTTTATTGAAGCTCTGGGTGTATTTAAGAGTGAAAGAAAGAAAAAAGCACCAAACCGGGTTTCAGAAATTGTCTTTTTTTTTTTAATGTGTTTAAATCCAAAATCACTTTCATCAGATGGAAAACACCATGCAACTTGTGCTCTATAAAAATATACTAATTCACAGTATAAGGACTGTGTCTTAAGAGACATAAATTTAAGTTCTATACTAAAAACTTTTAATCTGTCGGTTTGTAACTATATATTCGCTTATTTAGAGTTACCATGGGAAGTTTGTAGGTGAAGCCCTCTTGATTCTCCTGAGAACGGGGTTGGTCCTGTTAAAGAAAAGGCTCAGGATAAAACAAATTAATGTTAGTGTACTTTCCTAACCTTATGTTTAATCAATAGCACATCCTTGGTTTTGAATTATTTAAATGTATTATTATCTAACCATGTAAGCATTTGTCATTTCCGATTAAACTGTAGATGCCTCAGGAAAAAAAAACTAAATTCAAGAAAAATCAGCGAATACAATTTCCTTTAGCCTACGTGAGTCCTTTTGTGTCTCAAAAGCTCACAAACTGTTTGAAGAGGCACTGGACCATAGCACAACTCTGACTGCCCGGGACATCTGGCAACCATGTGATATTCTTGAACTTCGACTAAAGAAAGAAAATATAAATTTGTGGAAGTAAAGCTCTGCTTCCTAAAAGATTATAAATCAACTATACGCCAATAAAGTTAAAAAAAACAAAAACAAAAACGCTGCTTCAACTCACGTATTCTTGGTGACTAAAAACCTAAATTATCAAAACAAAACCTCCCACCAGAAACCTAAATCATCTGGAAAGCATGAAAAATTCCGGCAAACTACGTTCAACAATTCACCATCACTAAAGCTCGAGGCTCGTTTTGTTTCATTTATTCTAAATCATTTACACTTTTCACAGAGAAAAGAGTCCAAGGCGCCCAGAACAGATGTGAGCAGCAATAGACCGACCGTTGGGGGTGTTCACATTTGCAGGTGGCTGGCAGAAGAGAGAGAACTATTGCTTTAAAGGAACACTTGTGAGACGCTTAGAAAGCAGCTCCTCGTTAGTATAGTGGTTAGTATCCCCGCCTGTCACGCGGGAGACCGGGGTTCAATTCCCCGACGGGGAGGTTGGTAGCTCCTTTTCGCTAACACACCACAAATATTTCCTATATTTCAACTGCTCGACACAGCTAACAAATACAACATGCTGTTATTTTCTGTAAGTGCGTCTTTTCAAAATGATAACTTTTAAGCTCACCGTGAAGTAAAAGCCAACACTGAAGGTAAACGCTTTATACTGTTTTCAGAAGGATTAAGAAGTAAATGTTTGGAGAACGGCCGCTGCTTGCTTCCAGCAACAAGCTGCCAGCAAACGCCTGCGCAGTAGCGCCCCGCCAAATTCCAAATGGAGGTCACGAACTCGGCCTACGGAAACAGGAGAGGGTAGAGAGGCCCCGCCCCTAACCAGGCGGACTGGAACGGAAACCGCTTACAGAAGAAGGGGAAGGACCCGTTTCCTTTGACCCCGGAGACTCGACTAAACGAGAAACTCCATTATCCCGCGTCTGTTAAGCCCATCCTAGCCTAGTTAGAGGGCTAGCTATGAGGAAAATCTTGCAGCTAAAAGAATCAGTCTCCAATGGCGAAGCAAGGAAAGAATGGAAGGAAAGGCGAGGCACTCCCGGAAGAGACGCCATTTTGCCGGAGTCCTAAGAAACTGCGCGAGCCACAGCCCAGCAGGACCTCGTGGCGCAACGGTAGCGCGTCTGACTCCAGAACACGAACTCGGCCTACGGAAACAGGAGAGGGTAGAGAGGCCCCGCCCCTAACCAGGCGGACTGGAACGGAAACCGCTTACAGAAGAAGGGGAAGGACCCGTTTCCTTTGACCCCGGAGACTCGACTAAACGAGAAACTCCATTATCCCGCGTCTGTTAAGCCCATCCTAGCCTAGTTAGAGGGCTAGCTATGAGGAAAATCTTGCAGCTAAAAGAATCAGTCTCCAATGGCGAAGCAAGGAAAGAATGGAAGGAAAGGCGAGGCACTCCCGGAAGAGACGCCATTTTGCCGGAGTCCTAAGAAACTGCGCGAGCCACAGCCCAGCAGGACCTCGTGGCGCAACGGTAGCGCGTCTGACTCCAGATCAGAAGGCTGCGTGTTCGAATCACGTCGGGGTCATGGCCTTTTACTTTTAGGCCTTCTGGTTTCTATGAACTAGATGTATTCAAGCTAGATATATTCCCGCCATTTTCTGGAAATGCCTTTCATTGCGGGATTAAATCTTCCTTGTTCAAATGTTATCCCAGTAATCCTTAGTCTGCAAAAAGACAAAGATCACCTTAGTCTGCAAAAAGACAAGGATCACCTTAAAGGTGGTGGTTTTGGTCTCTCCCCCCCCACCCCCACCCCCACCCCCCCACCGTTGAGCCTTGTGAATTCTGTCATTGAACATTCATAATGCATAGTGATGTGGCTGTTACTGTTGTGCATTAGTGAGCATATTAGCTGATGGTGGTCTGTAACAGGGTACGTACAATACATAAACCGTACAAGCTGTTTTTCCAAAAACAATTTTAGACCTGTTTGCCTTTGGAAAGCAAGTCCAACAAGGTACGATTTCTAACACTGTAATAGTTTACATCAACATGTGCAACCTGGTGAATGACTCCAGATCCCAGTCTTCACTATCTTCTATTAAAGGTTGAAACAAACTATTGAAAAAACTGCCTAGAAGCCGTTGGCCCTAAGTTATACCAATGCATCTTTTAATCTTTTCACCAACTCATGCAAGTAGTAATAAATTAGGTTGCTGTTGCTGCTAAGTCGCTTCAGTCGTGTCCGACTCTGTGCCACCCCATAGACAGCAGCTCACCAGGCTCCCCCGTCCCTGGGATTCTCCAGGCAAGAACACTGGAGGGGGTTGCCATTTCCTTCTCCAATGCATGAAAGTGAAAAGTGAAAGTGAAGTCACTCAGTCGAGTCCGACTCTTGGCGACCCCATGGACTGCAGCCTACCAGGCTCCTCCATCCATGGGATTTTCCAGGCAAGAGTACTGGAATGGGATGCCATTGCCTTCTCCAAGTAAATTAGGTACCACTTTCAACTATTAGTCTCATAGCAGGAAGCAAAACTTACTCATTCACCTTTGTAAGTTCCAGGACTCTTAGCACTGAATAGTGCCTTAGAGGCATGTGTCAAATATTTGTTGTACAAAAAGTGAATGGCAAGACTATGAGAAATTATTCGTTTTTGGAGTTTTTTCATTGGGTATATTCCATCCAAGTCCCTGAGTTTTCTTGCTCAGTATTTTGAATATGCTGCTGCTGCTGCTGCTGCTGCTGCTGCTGCTGCTAAGTCGCTTCAGTCGTGTCCGACTCTGTGCGACGCCGTAGACAGCAGCCCACCAGGCTCCCTGACCCTGGGATTCTCCAGGCAAGAATACTGGAGTGGGTTGCCATTTCCTTCTCCAATGCAGGAAAGTGAAAAGTGAAAGTAAAGTCACTCAGTCGTGCCTGACTCTTTAGCGACCCCATGGACTGCAGCCTACCAGGCTCCTCCATCCATGGGATTTTCCAGGCAAGAGTACTGGAATGGGATGCCATTGCCTTCTCCAAGTAAATTAGGTACCACTTTCAACTATTAGTCTCATAGCAGGAAGCAAAACTTACTCATTCACCTTTGTAAGTTCCAGGACTCTTAGCACTGAATAGTGCCTTAGAGGCATGTGTCAAATATTTGTTGTACAAAAAGTGAATGGCAAGACTATGAGAAATTATTCGTTTTTGGAGTTTTTTCATTGGGTATATTCCATCCAAGTCCCTGAGTTTTCTTGCTCAGTATTTTGAATATGCTGCTGCTGCTGCTGCTGCTGCTGCTGCTGCTGCTAAGTCGCTTCAGTCGTGTCCGACTCTGTGCGACGCCGTAGACAGCAGCCCACCAGGCTCCCTGACCCTGGGATTCTCCAGGCAAGAATACTGGAGTGGGTTGCCATTTCCTTCTCCAATGCAGGAAAGTGAAAAGTGAAAGTAAAGTCACTCAGTCGTGCCTGACTCTTTAGCGACCCCATGGACTGCAGCCTACCAGGCTCCTCCATCCATGGGATTTTCCAGGCAAGAGTACTGGAGTGGGTTGCCATTGCCTTTTCCATTGGCAAATACTAATTTCTTACATTTCAGCCTATTCTAGCATTGGACATCATGTTTTTGTGTGGTTCTTTGCTTTCTTTTTTGGTTGGATTGAGATTAGATACTTTTCAACAGATGTTTATGGACCACTGATACTGCAATGAACACTGAGGAAAAGATTACACCCAGTAAAAGTGTTTTGAACAGCAGAAAAAAAAATATACCTTAAATAACCAAACACCATAATATATTGGCATGAGTGGCATGAACAGAGTGTTGTGAGGGCGCTAAAATATGGCCTTTAGGTAGTTCAGTCTTCATAGAGGAAGACCTTGAAAAATAATGAATGCTTCTGTGTGACTTTAAGGCATTCCATCCAGTGGACATATGTGAATGCCTTCCAAGAGTCAAGTACTGTCATTTAATACCCCTGGGATCTGACATCTTCCAACTGTAAAAGTTGAGGTTTATATGTATTAGCTTCCTGGGGCTGCCACAGCAAAATACTGCAGACTGGGTAGCTTTTAAGCAACAGAAATTTATTTTCTGACAGTTCTGAAGGCTAGAAGTCCAAGATCAAAGTGACAGCACAGCTGGTTTCTTCTGAAGCCTGTCCTTTGCTCATAGATGACCACTTTCTTGCTATGTCTTCACATGGTCTTTCCTGCATATGCATACATCCCTAGTATCTCTGTATGTGTCCAAGTTTCCTCTTTCAGGACACCAATCAGACCGAATTAGGGCCCATTCATGGCTTCATTTAACTGAATCACCTCTTAAAAGGCCTTACCTCAGAAATACAGCCACATTTTGAAGCACCAAGGGATTAGGGCTTCAATATATGAATGAAATCAGGCAACACAATTCAGCCCATAATGGAAGTAATGGTCATTTTTTCCCCCCTGGCAACTTTGCATATGCAGCATAACAAGACACTTAATCTTAGCTGGGACTAAGGATGGTATCTCATTTGTACAAAATCATACTCTTGTGAGGCAGACAGAGTAGTTTGTATTACCTTGTAAACAATTTTATTTGGCAGTCCAAGCAAACTAATTCTAGTTCTTCTTTGGAGAACTACTATTAATAGTTATTCATTATTGCTGGAGAGGAAGAGAGAAGTAAAGCTGTAAAGGTAAACAGGAGTCAGATCACCCAGGACATTTTGTGCCATTCTAACTAATTTAGATTTTATTCTGCAAGCAATGCAGTGCCATTATTTAAGAATGTGACAAGGTCAGCTTTGGCTTTAGAAAGAACGTGAAAAACAGCCTAGAACTGCTGTTGCTGGACCAGCATCCTGGAAACAAGTTAAAAATGTAAAATTTCAGGCCCCACTCCAGACTCACAGACTCAGAACCTGAGTTTTAACCAGGCCTTCCAGGTGATTCTGATGCAAGCTAAAATATGAGAATCACAGGCCTAAAGAGCAAGGCTGGACTGGAGACCCCACTTAACTCACACAGTTAAAAGAGTCACATAAGATAAAATACACATGGCTTCCTTGGTGGCTGAGTGGTAAAGAACCTGCCCATCATGCAGGAGATGTAAGTTTGATCCCTCATTCAGGAATACTCTTCCTGCTGAGGAGCAACTAAGTCTGTGCCAGGAAACCACAACCACTGAGCCCACATGCCACAGATGCTGAGGCCCACACACTCTAGAAGCTGTGCTCTGCGACAAAGAAGCCACCACAGCGAAAAGCCTGTGCTCTGCAACTAGAGAGTAGCCCAAGCAACAACAAAAACCAGCAGTCAGAAACAAAATAATATTTTAAAAAATAAAAATACATAAAAGTGCCTTCGATGTTGTAAAGTTCATTTATATCATTGTTTAGTTTCTAAGTCGTGTCTGACTCTTTGGCCACCCCTTCATTAATATTTATATCATTGGTAGTAGTTCTGTAACTCTAAAATAGTCACTTTACATGTTTTAGCTTCTTTCCCAAGGCTGAACATTTGTAAATAGCAGTGAAAAGAGAGGAGAAAAGAAAAGATATAAGCATCTGAATGCAGAGTTCCAAAGAATAGCAAGAAGAGATAAGAAAGCCTTCTTCAGCAATCAATGCAAAGAGATAGAGGAAAACAACAGAATGGGAAAGACTAGAGATCTCTTCAAGAGAATTGGAGATACCAAGGGAACATTTCATGCAAAGATGGGCTTGATAAAGGATAGAAATGGTATGGACCTAACAGAAGCAGAAGATATTAAGAAGAGGTGGCAAGAATACACAGAAGAACTGTACAGAAAAGATCTTCACGACCCAGATAATCATGAGGATGTGATCACTAATCTAGAGCCAGACATCTTGGAATGTGAAGTCAAGTGGGCCTTAGAAAGCATCACTAAGAACAAAGCTAGTGGAGGTGATGGAATTCC
>SJYX01022832.1:313674-339570 GCA_006410675.1 Oreotragus oreotragus | reverse complement strand
AATAAGGAGTTCATGATCTGAGCCACAGTCAGCTCCTGGTCTTGTTTTTGTTGACTGTATAGAGCTTCTCCATCTTTGGCTGCAAAGAATATAATCAATCTGATTTCGGTGTTGACCATCTGGTGATGTCCATGTGTAGAGTCTTCTCTTGTGTTGCTGGAAGAGGGTGTTTGCTATGACCAGTGCATTTTCTTGGCAAAACTCTATTAGTCTTTGCCCTGCTTCATTCCGCATTCCAAGGCCAAATTTGCCTGTTACTCCATGTGTTTCTTGACTTCCTACTTTTGCATTCCAGTCCTCTGTAATGAAACCAACCCTTTAGTAGAGGGCAAACTCCTTGAAAATGGGTGCTGTTTACCTGATCTCTCTTCCTTAGAAGCATTTTCTGCCTAGAATGTGCTCAATAAACATTTGTACAACTGCAATGAATAGTTAAGAAAGGGTGACATCAGCCAGAACTAAATTAGAGAAAAAAGCTTGGTCTTTTTTCCCATTTCTTTTTTTAAAAGCTTATTTCTAATTGTGGCATACAAATATACATAGCATGAAACGTACCTTCTTAACCATTGTTAAGTGTACAGTCCGGTAGTGTTAAGTATCTTAACACGGTTGTGCACCAGATCTCCAGAACTATTTTATACCCACTAAACAAGTCCCCATTCTTCCCTTCCCTGTTTCCTGGCAAGCATCATTCTACTTAATTGTTTTTATAAGTCTGACTACTCAAGATACCTGATGTAAGTAAAATCAAGTAAAATCATAGAACATTTGTGTTATGTATCACTGAGCATCATGTCCTCGAGATTCATCCATGTGGTAGCACATATCAGAATTTCCATCCTTCTTAAGGCTGAATAATATTCCACTGTATGTACATACCACATTTTGTTTTTCCATTCATCCGTGATTGGATAGTTGGGTTGCTTCTGCTTTTTTGGCTTTTGTAAAAAATTTCCCCCTTTCTTAAATTAGTGCAGTATTTTCTTTTCAGTTGATCTTGGTATGTCTAAGTCTACCTTTTGCCTTGCCTTCCTAGCAGCCTCTCTGAGAAGCAGATGTCAGGAGCACAGGCATGTAGCTGTTCAGACACTGGTTCTGTTCAGACCCTGGGCTGAAATCTGTTACAGCCGCTGTGAAACAGAAAACACGTTAATCTGGGTATATATATACGTGGGCTAGTATTGGCCAATAGCTCCCTCTATCAGTCAGTCTGTCAAAAACATTTTATCACACACTGGAAGTGAAAGCTGTGGAGAAGACCAAGAGCTAGGATTCAGTGAGCCTCCAAAGGTAGAAACATTCTCTGGTTTCAGGCCTCTTGCAAGATAAAAGTGAGACTTTGGGCAGCAGGGCCCCAGGCCTGCTGGAGAGTCCTAGAGACTCTCCCAGTGGGTCGGCCAGGTCCTCTCTCTTCTAACGACCAATCTATGTGACGCTGAATCTGACACTGAATTTTCCTCTTTGCTTCCCCAAGAACGTCACTGCAACAGGTTGATTGCAGAAGCATTATAAGAATCCATTTCTTTTCTACTAAGCCAGACGTAAAGGAACTGTGCACAGTGTCACTCTTTTGGCTACTTTTTTTGGTTTTGTTTTGGAAAAGGTAGTTATTTTCTATAAAAACATTAACATGTTTTGGGTTTATTATTTTTTAATGAATTAAAATCTTACCATATTAATGTGTAATATGGTGAATTGTTTTGATAGATGTAATCCACATAATAAAGGTCTTTGGCTCCTCAGTAAATTTTATTTATTTTATTTTTGGCTGGGTCTTTGTGGTTGCAAGTGGGCTTTCTCTAGTTGAAAGAAGGAAGTGGGAGCTACTCTCCAGGAGCGGTGTGCGGCCTTCTCATAGCTGTGGCTTCTCTTTCACGGAGCATGGGCTTTAGGGGGCATGGGCTTCATTCAGTAGCTCTGGCGCTTGGGCTTAGTTGCTTTGCCACTTGTGGAATCTTCCTGGACCATGGGTTGAACCCGTGTCCTCTGCATTGGCAGGGATTCTCAACCACTGGACCACCAGGGAAGTTGCTCAATAATTTTTAAATTAGAGGAAAAGTCTCAGAGGCAACTTCAATAGGATAGAGTAAACAAGAGTGGACTGAAACGTTCCAGTGCAAACCCCAAGGAGCTCCTGAACAGGAACACGGGGTTACAAAGCCACAGCCGTAAAGCTCCTTTCCAAGTTGATTGAGAAGGTTAGAAGTTAGTGGAGAAGCGGAAACTCCAGCATGATTTACTGGTTTACTCCACTCATGTATAGGGAAAGTGCACTGTGGGCTGACACCCCTGATTATGGCAGCTACCAGTTTTTGATGGCCACTCCTCCGTCATTAAACAAGGTGCTCTGAATTACCTGTCTCACTGAGTGCTCACAACACCTAAGTAGGTGTTATTAAATTCACTCTACATATTAAGAAAGAGAGGCTCAGATTTGTAACTTGCTCAAGGTCTAGCTGTTTTAAGAGATAAAACTGGGATCTGTATGTAAGTCTTTGTAGCTCCTGTTCTTCGTAGTAAACCACACTCCCTCTTCTATCTCAAATAGTGAATCACCAAAAGAAAAAAAACCCTTAAATTATACACTACTTTAAAAGATAGAGACATCTAACACATAAGATGAAACCTTTGAAAACCTGTTGCAGAATTAGCTGCCCTCATATTAGGGATAGGCTAGGATGTGGTTGATTTAGTTACTTCTGATGGACAAATAATATTTTACTTATATTGATGCGTATTTGTATTATAATTATGGTGTTCAGGAAAGAAATCAACCTCATATAGCTATTTAAATTTGGATGACCTGCCATTCTCATGAAGACTTATTCATGGACTAGACTTTAGTAAAAACCCAATCATGTATGTATAGAATATTTCTGGAAGGATACAAAAGATTGGAAACAGTGACTGCTTCCGGGGAGTACTGAGTGACTAAGAGTCAATGTGACAAGGAAACTTACTTTTCACTGCATACCTTTTGTACCATTTTATGTTGTACTATATATGCATGCATGCCTGCTAAGTCGCTTCAGTTGTGTCCAGCTCTTTGCGACCCTATGGACTGTAGCCTGCCACTCTCTTCTGTTCAGTTTTTTTTCTTTAAAAGAAAAAAGCTGATTAAAAAGAACAATGAACAAAGACCCAGGCCATTACCAGATTGGAACTGCTCAATTCTATAGTCTATAGCAAGAGCAGAGTACAGAGGACTCTTGGTTAGTAAAGTTCTGCCTGGCTCCCAGATCTGATTACTTCCCTGCTTACCCAACTCACGTGGAAAGCCCTGTAGCTGAACATCTCAGACCCCAGTGCACTGTGAAAGCAGACACTCGGAAGGAGTTATCTGAAGTATGAAAGTTTGGTGTCTTTCCAAAATAACACAGGGGACTCACTCACGTTAAGTGGACATCTGCAAATTTGATGAAAAGGTCAGTAGGAAACTACTTAACTCAAACTCATTCCAGGATACATGCTAAACCCCCCTCCCGAGCCTGAACCTTGATAAGCAGGCCCATCCAGCTGGCATTCTACAGTCCCAATTTCCTGCAGCAGCCCAAGCACAATACTGCTGCCTTTAAACCTTCCCGCTTTGGTCAAGAACCAGCATCTATCCAGACTCCCTGGAGAAAAACTTTTCCCTCTATTCCTGCAGACAAACCCACTGCAATCTCCTTAGAAGACAGTATCTATCACTTGCTGAGTTCTCTGTGCTCTACACACAGTATCTCAAGTAGTAAGTCTTGACAACTCTATTTGGTAGGTACTCATTTCATCTCCATTTTATAGATAACCATACAGGCCCAGAGAGGTTAGGCCATTTGCCCAGAGTCACACAGCTAGGAGATGACAGAGCTGGGATTAGCTCTCAGTTGATGCCGAATTCCTGCTCTTGATCATGCACTATTATTCACATGACTGATGATAAGAAGTCTGGTGTGATTTGGGGGAGATTACAGTTCTCGAAACGCTTATCTATCACTTGAACACGTTGCTGAAAAGAAACCAAATCTGATTCCTAGGAAATAATCATCATTTAAGTATAATGGTGAGAGTAATGGTTGGAGCCTAGGCCCAGACCAGGAATCAGAAGATATTATCTTACTGTAAGTTTAACCTAGTTTGAAATCTTTTATTCAGATTTGGGGGCCTAAAACATGTGCTATCAAGAATGAAGACAAAAATTAAAGAAACAAACTCCAGCCCTTACTGGTTGACCTATTCCTCCCACCTGCTAGACAACACAGCTCAGTGTGCTGATACAGTCGCCATGTTTTGGGCACCTACTATATTTTATGTGCTGTGATTTGTAGACGCCTGATCCACAATTTCCCAAATTTACCTAGTCATAAGTATCATACAAGAGCCATGTGAAGAGGTCTGAAGAGGCCTCTCTCTTCAGACCTACTGCTTCACAGAATCTCCAGGCAAGGAGGTAGAGACTGTTGGCAAGCAACCACATTGACTCCTAGAATCAGCGGGGTCTGGTGGACTGTTTCTTTAATTTTCAGTCTTGAAGATCAGTGTAGCTTCTTACACAAAATAGGGAAACAGAGGCTCATAAAAAGGGCTGACCAAAGACCAGAACAGGACTTAAGATTCCTCTGACTCCAGAGCTGGTATCATTCTGCTCACTCTTAAATCAACGCTGCAGTCAGAACATGCATAGTAAGTTCTGTGGTTTGTGATCTAATCAATCTTCTGTGAAAAATCATTACTTGAGTGCAAGGTGAATGTTAGAAGTGGAAATATTGAATAATAATAGCAATATTAGAATTTATACACTCATACTTTCGAAGTGTGCTCAGTAATAGCCCATTTGATCCTGGCATTTTATTTCTGCATTTTCCGTGAGACAGGAAGGCAGTACAAGTATTATTTTCTTTTGGCTCTGACAGTAAAAAAATCTGCCTGCAATGCAGGAGACCTGGATTTGATCCCTGGGTGGGAGGGTCCCCTGGAGAAGGGAATGGCTACCCACTGTATTCTTGCCTAGAGAATTCCACGGACAGAGGAACCTGGCAGGCGACAGTCCATGGGATCAGAGTCGGACACAACTGAGCAACTGACGTCTTCTACCGAGAAAATGGAAGCTGGGACAAGCAGCTCGCTCCAAGGCCTCTGACCACCCAGTGGCAGAGCCGCAATTGGCACTTGATGGCTGGTGACAGTGCTCTTCCCACTACAGCACTATTGCTGCAAACAGATTCTTGTTCCATATGTCTAGGCTCTTATCAGACTCTGAAAAGGGGTGCTAAGAGTAGAGGAAGGAATACCAGAGCGGGCTGATGTGGGAGCTGAATGTCCCTTGATGCACCGAGGCCTGGGTTCAAATCCTAGCTCTATCTCTTATGCTTTCTGGGATTTGGGCAGTTAACCTAAACTCATTTTCTTTAGCAGTGAAAATGGAAAATAATGGAATCAGTCAACATGTATTAAGAAACATCAGTGTCAGATAAACCCTGTGTTACTAGACAGCCATAAAAGGCTCAGTTTGATGCATTAGTCAATAGATTGTTTACCATCGGGGCAAGGGAGGATTTTAGATGTGGCTCTGAAGCTAATCTAAGGAATGACTAGAAGTTAGATTGGAGTCCATTGAGGACAGAAGAGTCCCCTGTCTCCATACACTGATATTGCGTAGCTGAGAGCCTCACGCAGCCAGATGAAGCAAAAGGTCTGGATTTCTCTGTGCTCTCATTACATTTTATATGTTGGAAATTAAGTTTTAAAGTTATGAAAATAGGAAAAAAAAAAAAAACCTGTGAACCAAGTCGAGTCTTGCCTGTAGGCCATCAGTTTTCTGAACCATCTTTAGGAGACGGCATTTCAGACTTGGGCCGGGCAGCCGGGTCAGGGAGCTCCACATCCCTGGGTTGGTTAGGGTGTGGAGGAGAGGAAGGTGGCCAGAAGGCAGTGCAGCAGGCCAGGGTAGGAGTGCTGAGCGGCGCTGCTCTCGGTGGGGCCTTGTGCCTGCCAGGCACAGGCTGACTTCCGTCAAGCGGGGCAGACCTCTGCGTCAGGAAGCAGAGGCCTGTCCTGTCCACCCCGTCGGCATGAGGCTCTAAGCAGGAGCAGGGCTGTCTTAATCTCACAGCTGCTCGGCATGAGGCTCTAAGCTGGAGCAGGGCTGTCTTAATCTCACAGCTGCTCCTGTGCTGCTCTCTGTAGATTAAAAGTATGAAAGACTCCCGATGGGGAACTGGGAATTCAGATGGATTTTACCTATAAATGCCATTCGGAACAAGACATTTCCAATTTTTATTCATAAAATTATTAATCAAAACAGCAGAAGTGGATTTACAGAACCACGTAAATAATAACAACAAAACAGGAAGGAAATAAAATACTCGAGAGAGAGACATCTTGAAAAGTTTTAAAGGCCTACGTGCCAGGTAAAAAACCTACAGATAAACCATGGTTGTGCAACAGGGTACATTCATTCCTGCATTTTCTCAATAAGTTCCTCCTTATATTTTCCTTTTTCTTTCCCAACCTGTCGAGATTTGGCTTTGCGTTCAAGAATTTTTTTCCGATCTTTGTCCAGTTTTAGCCTGGTGATGACCACCTGTTAGGATGGGAAAACAAACAGATCTTGATTCTTTTTTAAGGGGAAAGGACTTAAAAGCGTAATTATCTCATACAGCAGATCTTCCCTCAGTGATAGCAGCTTGGCCTCCTTCTGCTACCCAGTCTCCAACCCCTAACTCCTGTGGGTCTAGGGACCATTTATGTAGTTTAGTGACACAAAGACTGAAGATTATACTACCAACACGGATGGTCTATCATCCCTTGGCTGGCAAAATACATTGTTTTTAAAAATGCTGCATTCCCACCAGCTACTGGGCGATATAGAGATCACACAGATGAGTGAGACCCAACCATTCTGCCCTTAAAGGATCTGAAACTCTGGAGGAGAGACTCTACGGCGTATAAGCTCGGAGTTTAAGAGAGGAACGGTCAATTCCACTAGCTGGGAGTGAGGGCTGAAGGAAGAGGTGTTCTCTCTAGTTCCTCTGCACACTCCGTCGTGGGGAAGTCATGCCTGCAACACTCTTGCTACCAGCTTGCAGATGGGCCATCACCAACAGTGACAGAACACACAAGAAAGAATCTGGATCCTTGATGCTACCACTAGCCAGTGAACCAACCAAGCCCGCCTGACCTCCCTCTAAAGTCCTTATCACATCTGCCTGTGTGGGCAATACTGATGCCCAACAACTCCAGCAGGAATGCTGGGATACGCAGCCACTGCCACCGTGTGGCCCCGGGCCATACCTTGCTGGGGTGAATGCCCACGTGGACAGTTGTACCGTTAGCCTTCTCGCGCTGCACCCGTTCAATGTAGATGACGTATTTCTTTCTATACACCTGGACTACCTTGCCAATTTGCTGACCTTTGTAGTGTCCTCGAACCACCTAAGAGAAAATACAAAAGTGAATTCTCCCCATTTCTAATGCTTGAATATCACAGTAAGGAAACTAATGATCGGGAACATACAGGCTAACTATGAAACTTTTTGCACAAAAAACAGATTAATCTTGGCAGTCAAAATCAGCCTTTTTTTTTTNCTCTGAAGCTAATCTAAGGAATGACTAGAAGTTAGATTGGAGTCCATTGAGGACAGGAAGAGTCCCCTGTCTCCACACACTGATATTGCGTAGCTGAGAGCCTCACGCAGCCAGATGAAGCAAAAGGTCTGGATTTCTCTGTGCTCTCATTACATTTTATATGTTGGAAATTAAGTTTTAAAGTTATGAAAATAGGAGAAAAAAAAAAACCTGTGAACCAAGTCGAGTCTTGCCTGTAGGCCATCAGTTTTCTGAACCATCTTTAGGAGACGGCATTTCAGACTTGGGCCGGGCAGCCGGGTCAGGGAGCTCCACATCCCTGGGTTGGTTAGGGTGTGGAGGAGAGGAAGGTGGCCAGAAGGCAGTGCAGCAGGCCAGGGTAGGAGTGCTGAGCGGCGCTGCTCTCGGTGGGGCCTTGTGCCTGCCAGGCACAGGCTGACTTCCGTCAAGCGGGGCAGACCTCTGCGTCAGGAAGCAGAGGCCTGTCCTGTCCACCCCGTCGGCATGAGGCTCTAAGCAGGAGCAGGGCTGTCTTAATCTCACAGCTGCTCGGCATGAGGCTCTAAGCTGGAGCAGGGCTGTCTTAATCTCACAGCTGCTCCTGTGCTGCTCTCTGTAGATTAAAAGTATGAAAGACTCCCGATGGGGAACTGGGAATTCAGATGGATTTTACCTATAAATGCCATTCGGAACAAGACATTTCCAATTTTTATTCATAAAATTATTAATCAAAACAGCAGAAGTGGATTTACAGAACCACGTAAATAATAACAACAAAACAGGAAGGAAATAAAATACTCGAGAGAGAGACATCTTGAAAAGTTTTAAAGGCCTACGTGCCAGGTAAAAAACCTACAGATAAACCATGGTTGTGCAACAGGGTACATTCATTCCTGCATTTTCTCAATAAGTTCCTCCTTATATTTTCCTTTTTCTTTCCCAACCTGTCGAGATTTGGCTTTGCGTTCAAGAATTTTTTTCCGATCTTTGTCCAGTTTTAGCCTGGTGATGACCACCTGTTAGGATGGGAAAACAAACAGATCTTGATTCTTTTTTAAGGGGAAAGGACTTAAAAGCGTAATTATCTCATACAGCAGATCTTCCCTCAGTGATAGCAGCTTGGCCTCCTTCTGCTACCCAGTCTCCAACCCCTAACTCCTGTGGGTCTAGGGACCATTTATGTAGTTTAGTGACACAAAGACTGAAGATTATACTACCAACACGGATGGTCTATCATCCCTTGGCTGGCAAAATACATTGTTTTTAAAAATGCTGCATTCCCACCAGCTACTGGGCGATATAGAGATCACACAGATGAGTGAGACCCAACCATTCTGCCCTTAAAGGATCTGAAACTCTGGAGGAGAGACTCTACGGCGTATAAGCTCGGAGTTTAAGAGAGGAACGGTCAATTCCACTAGCTGGGAGTGAGGGCTGAAGGAAGAGGTGTTCTCTCTAGTTCCTCTGCACACTCCGTCGTGGGGAAGTCATGCCTGCAACACTCTTGCTACCAGCTTGCAGATGGGCCATCACCAACAGTGACAGAACACACAAGAAAGAATCTGGATCCTTGATGCTACCACTAGCCAGTGAACCAACCAAGCCCGCCTGACCTCCCTCTAAAGTCCTTATCACATCTGCCTGTGTGGGCAATACTGATGCCCAACAACTCCAGCAGGAATGCTGGGATACGCAGCCACTGCCACCGTGTGGCCCCGGGCCATACCTTGCTGGGGTGAATGCCCACGTGGACAGTTGTACCGTTAGCCTTCTCGCGCTGCACCCGTTCAATGTAGATGACGTATTTCTTTCTATACACCTGGACTACCTTGCCAATTTGCTGACCTTTGTAGTGTCCTCGAACCACCTAAGAGAAAATACAAAAGTGAATTCTCCCCATTTCTAATGCTTGAATATCACAGTAAGGAAACTAATGATCGGGAACATACAGGCTAACTATGAAACTTTTTGCACAAAAAACAGATTAATCTTGGCAGTCAAAATCAGCCTTTTTTTTTTCTGGTATAAATCTTCTCTGTGTTATTCTAAGTCAGGTGGAGGTTCTTCACCTGGATTTTTTTCCTTCTCTTACCTGAACAAAACATTCCTTGAAGTAGGTTGGTCATCACACAACTAGTCCTGAGACTAAAACTAACACAACACTGTAAATCAACTACACTTCAATTTAAAAAGAAAGAAAAAAATTATATTGAGACTCTCATGCAACCATCTAAAGTCCACGTTTTCAAAAAACAATTTATGACCTAAGGAAATTTTCAAGATATGACCTTTAGAGAAAAAAGAATACAAAGCTAAACACAATACAGTCTGAATCTTGTGTGTATATGCTTCATACATATGGTATACACAAGATGAAAATATATCCCAATGTCAGTAATGGTTGCCATTAGACAGGAAGTAGAATTCTTAATTTATATGGGTCCACATTTCAAGATTTCTACAGTTAATACAAATATTTTATCATCAGAAAAAAAGTAGATTAAACACTAGGCCCAGTGAGGAAGGAGATGGGAAAAGACTCGGTCAATGGACTGAGAGGTGAGGGACGAGGCGAGGAGGACATCCAGAGTCCAGCTGTGCACCTGGATGTACGGGCATGCCTTTCCCAGAGGCATGGAACGGGGAGATTCCATACACGGGGGAGGCCAACTGGGCCGGCAACAAAGACGTGAGAGTCATCTACAGACATGGCAACTCAAAGCCTGAGTTTACTCAGGGAACTGCTGGTATGAGACAAGGGCAGGATGTAGAAATCTAAGAGAAGCCAACATTTTGGAAGGGTTTACAAGAGACTGAAGCGGCCTGAAAGAAGGGGAAACCAGGGAGATTCCCTGGTGGCTCAGGGGTAAAGAATCCACCTGGCAATGCAAGAGATGCAGGTTCAGTCCCTGATTTGGGAAGATCCCACAGGCCACGGAGCCATGAAGCCTGTCTGCCTCGACTATGGCGCCTGTGGGCCACAACTACTTTAGTCGCTGGACCTGGAGCCCCTGCCCTACGACAGGAGAAGTCACCCCAGTGAGGCCCACCTCCTGAAACCAGAGCAGTTCCCGCTTGCCACAGCCAGGGAAAAGCCCACGAAGCAACGACGGCCCAGCACCCCATAAATCAATAAATAAAAGGGAAACCAGGGAATGCGCCGTTACAGGAGCAGCGAGAAGGTCATATGCTGTGGAACGGTCAGGAACAGAAAGGATTAAGTAACAGGTGACAGAGCAGTTCCCGCTTGCCACAGCCAGGGAAAAGCCCACGAAGCAACGACGGCCCAGCACCCCATAAATCAATAAATAAAAGGGAAACCAGGGAATGCGCCGTTACAGGAGCAGCGAGAAGGTCATATGCTGTGGAACGGTCAGGAACAGAAAGGATTAAGTAACAGGTGACAACAAGCTGGCCACTGGTGGTCTTGGCTACAGCGCTTTTGGTGGAGCAGAGGGATCAATGCTGTAGATGGTAAGGCCATGAATTCACCAGAGGTGGTAACCTGAAGATGAAAAAAGCCTGGCCCAAGAAGCCTGGATCTGAAGAGGATCGGAAAGAGGACGTGTGCTCTATGGGGATGTGAAGTTAAGGGATAATTTTTCACTATTTAAGAAGGGGAAACATTAATGTGTTTAAATGAACAAGTATGGAGGAAAAGGTACAGGAAGCTGTAGAGAAAGGAGATAATGGATAGAAGGATCTAAAGAGAGGAGAAGAGAGTGGTGGATGTCACATTCAGTGGCAGAGGGAGCGCTTCAGATAGAAACAGGATTTTAACAGGAGAGAATGAAGATAGGAGGGGTGGAAATGCAGGTATTAAGCCAGAGGGTGTGGAGCCAGGAGCTCTGGAAGTTCCTGGATGATAGTTTTAATTCCCTCTGTAAAGTAGGAGGAAGACTCAACTACTCAGAGAAAGAGGCAGGTGAGACTTAGAAGATACCAAGAGAGAAAAGGCAGTTTTAACAAACCTAATTGGACTGTTTTACTTACCTGGCTGGAGACGTGCTTACCCCGAATGACCTCTGGAGTTAAGAGACCTGTATTCCTGGCCTGGACACTCATTTTCTATATTATTATTATTTTACCTGAGTTTCATTGTCTTCATATCTAAAAAGAAAACAGTTCATGCCCCCTTTTCCTTATGTCACGTTCCAATTCCATCCAATCGTTTTCATCCATTTAATAAATATTGATTGTGCCCCTGCTGTGTGCCAGGCTCTGCACTGAGGTCAGAAAAGTTCTCTGGCCTCAGGGAGCTTGGTCTGATGAATAGTAAGCAGTTAGCAGGTAAACATACAAATATATGATCCATGAACAGGGCACATGGGAAGATACTGAAATGGAAAGACCTGCAAAATGAGGAGTTAGGTAAAGGGGAGAAGAGCACTCCAGGCAGAGGGGCGTTCTGGACAGAGACCCAGAGCATTCTAAGGACCTGAAAAGACGTGTTTGATGGACGGTGCAAGTGGGGGGCTTATCATATGAGATGGGCTTGGAGAATTAGGCCTGGACTGGATCACTGGAGCCTTATCAATGATTTAGATGTTACACTTAGCACATCAAGCACCACTGATAGGTTTTAAGTAGGCTCTGATTTGCAAATAATTTGTCTGTAAAGAATGGATTAGGGTTAACAGTGGAAGCTGAAGATGCTTTGAACTAAGATGGAAATATAAAGAAGTGTCAGATTTAAGACTTATTTTGAACGTAATATCAACAAGACACAGTGACAGAAGAGAGGGGTTAGGGAAAGTTAAGAATAACTTAAAGGTTTATGGTATACACAGGTGGGGAGATAGAAGCATCACTTACTGAGGTGTGAAAGATGGGAGGAGAATCAGATTTTTGAGACAGGGGCAATGTCAGGATCTCATGCATAAGAAGCTTGAGATGTCTGTGAGATATCCAAATAAAGAGGTTCAGCAGGCAGTTAGATCTTAGGTCTGTGGTCAGAAAAGTGGTTTGAACCAGGATATAAAGGAAGAAGGTGTTAGCCTAGAGCAGATATTTAAAATCAGGTATAAGTATTACCACCTAGGTAGACAATGTATGCCAGCCAATGGAAGAGCAGGTGCAGGCCCTGACAAACTCTAGTATTTAGGGATCAGACAGAGGAGAACTAGCCAGCAATGGAGGCTGAGAAGTTGGAAGTAAACTGTGAGCTTGAAGTGTCACAGAAGCTAAAAAGAGAGATGATTTCAAGAAGTAAGGTGATGCAATCCATACCAAATGCTGCTGAAAAAGTCAAGGACAGTCAGACGAAGATGGGACCATTGAATTTAGTCATAAAGAGGTTTTTGGTAGTCTCAGCCAAAAGCAGTTTCTATAAAAGAAAGAATTCAGGTTTTCCAGGTCTCACAAAACTGGAGAATTTGACAACTGAAGAGCCTGCATATCCCTAACTGGCACCTACAGGCCTTCCTGCGCGTCCCTGACTGGCACCTACAGGCGCTTGCAATCCCCTGTTCTAGAGCATGTCTGAGGGACTTCCCTGGAGGTCCAAGGGTTAAGACGTCACCTTCTAATGCAGAGGGTGCAGGTTCAATCCTTGGTCAGGAGCTAAGCTCCCACATGCCTTGTGGCCAAAAAAACAAAACATAAACTAGTGCATGTCTGATGGGAAGGGTCCAGAAGAGAAGAGGCTGGACCATACTTCCAGATTATTTTTTCCACTCTATTCCTGTCACATTCTCAATCTAACTTCCCTCCTGCTTCCGACCTTTTCCTCCTCAAACCTTCCAAGTCCCAGTCCCTTTCAGATACACCAAATTCCTTACTTCATTCTCTAAAATAATGGTTCTCAATTGGGGGAGGTTGTCAGGGGTGAATTTTGCTCCCCAGGGACAATACCTGGAAATACTGATAGTTCTGCTTATCCTAACTGTGAGAAGGTGCTACCGGCATCTAGTGGGGAGAGGCCAGGGATGCTGCTAAACGTCGTACAGTGCACAGGAGAGCTCATCACAGCAAAGAATTACCCAGCCCAAGAAGTCAACAGTGCAGAGGTCGGGAAACCCGTTCTCAAATGTAAGCCCTATTGCAACAGGGACCCTGTGGATGATGTTCACCACTAGAGTTCTAGGGAACGGTGCCTGGTCTGGTAAATGCTCAATATATATTTCTTCAAGGTGTGAATATAGCTCTGATCTATCTTACTCACCTTTACTTCCCTTCCCTACTAAACATTCTAAGCTCCAGTCAGAGAACAGGCAGCTTATACTTTCTCAAAACTTCACGCCTCTGATTTGCTTCCCCATTCTCCCTGCCAAATCCAGCACCATCAAATGTTCAGCTTCTACTAAACCCAATGATACCAAAACCTTACTCTTATTCCAACACACTTCCCCCGAGCAGTGTCTGGGAACTAGCAACCTCTGGACTAAAAAATAAAGCATAGTTTTGCTTGGCTGGCAAAGCAAAGCAAAACTTCTCAAAGTATTATTATTAAAGAACTGAGTTGGAATGCTCTAAATTAAGCTGGGCAGGTGCGCTCTGGTGACTCTGGGCCCCAACTCCCGTCACCTGCAGGGTCACATCATCTGCCCCGGTCCTGAGGGCATGCGAGTCTCCTGACTCCTCCACGTCCAAGCACTGTGGAACACTTTGCTGCGGCGAAGTTGGCGCCCGAGCGCCACGCAGGTGGGTAACTGGAGCCCGGGAGACAAGTACCTGGACCTCGTCGTCTTTGCGGATGGGCATGGAGCGGACGTTGTACTTCTGTCGCAGCTCCTTGGAGAGTGGAGACGACATGATTTTCCTGCGCACGTGGGAGGGGGCATTGAAATGACGTTTGCGGTTTTTGCTGCGGTCCGAGGTCACGAAGGGGTTGAACTTCATCGTGTTCGTCTGCAAATAGAGGAAAGGGAAGGAGCGGCTCGGTGGGGTACCAGGGCTTTCTCTCCATCCGGGACACTTCTCTCCGTCCCCGTCCAGGGGTTCTAGGGAGGTGGCCTCGAAAGGAGACTAAGGGAGGATAATGAAGGATATGAAAGGTCTGGGTGTTACACAGAGCAAGACGAGCGTGGAGGGCGCATGCTGAACTAAACTGGGGTGGGGAGGGGGCGGCACTGGGGCCCTGAGGCTGAGGGACGAGGGCTCAGACTGCAAAAGAATGCACGGCTGGGGGTCACGCAGAGAGATCTCTGGGGAGGCGGGCAGACCCCCGGGCAGGCAGGATTGAGTCCAGTGAAGCGGAGGGCTTCGTAGCCGGAGAATTCACCGGCTCCACTCACTTACCGAGCGACCGCCGAGTTCAGACGGTGCGCGCGTCGGGACGGAAGTGAGGCTTCCTTGCTGCGCAAGCGCAGAAAGAAAACAATGCTCCATTCCCATCAGAACGAAACTGAATAGCGCCCCCTGAGGTTTGGGGTGGGATCGCAGTGGCTCGTTTCCAGGGACCCTGGGTGGCTAGGCGGCTCCGGGGATCACGCCCGGAACCCAGTGACTTGGTGCCGCCGGGGAGAAAGGGAAGATTTGTAGGGCTTGCAATAAAGCCTTGTTGATGTTCTCTTTATTGTGTGTTGGTCGCTCAGTCGTGTCTTAATCTTTGTGACCCCATAGACTGTAGCCCACCAGGCTCCTCTGTCCGTGGAGATTCTCCAGGCAAGAATACAGGAATGAGTTGCCACGCCTTTCTCCAGGGGATCTTCCCGACCCAGGGATCGAACCTGGGTCTTCCGCATTGCGGGCAGATTTTGTATAGTGTGAGCAACCATGGAAGCCACCTGTTCTTTTTAAAGGTACATTATTAATAGTCTCTTTCCCACTCAAAATTCTTTGCCCCATTACCCTACTCAGGTTGTTTAGGCAAATGATCGGGGTGATTAAACAACGTGATGCTTTAAATGCAATTGGCTGACTTGCTGCTTCACAATCACTGAGAAGTCTGTTCAAAATGCAAATTTTCATGTTCCACTACAGCCCTACAAAATCAGACAGTATTAGGTTGGGGTCAGGGGCTCTGAATTTAGAGCAAGCACTCCCCCTCACCAAAGACTTTGAGGTGCACCAATGTTTTGAGGGACATTACAAACCAACCATTTGTCTTTTGCAAAACTTCCCCCCAGTCTTTTAGAAAAGCTGGGGTTGTAGAATGATACATGAACTCAAGTGGCTCTTCAAGTTGCTGAACCTTGGGGAGATGCCTCCATGTTTCTGAGCCTGTTTGTTGCTGCTGCTGCTAAGTTGCTTCAGTCGTGTCCGACTCTGTGCGACCCCATAGACGGCAGCCAAACAGGCTCCCCTGTCCCTGGGATTCTCCAGGCAAGAACACTGGAGTGGTTGCCATTTCCTTCTCCAATGCACGAAAGTGAAAAGTGAAAGTGAAGTCGCTCAGTCGTGTTCCACTCTTTGCGACCACATGGACTGCAGCCTACCAGGCTCCTCCATCCATGGGATTTTCCAGGCAAGAGTACTGGAGTGGGGAGAAGTGCCATTGCCTTCTCGGTCTGAGCCTGTTTACTTATCTGTGAAATGGGGATGATCTAAAGTAGATGACTCATTGAATTGTTATGAAGACCAAGTGTGTTAATCCGGTTTCCTGTGTTTAGAACAGTGTCTGGCACATAGCACTCAATTACAAGCAGCTATTTTATTCCTAAGGCCTTCTCAGGTAGCTCAGTGGTAAAATAATCTGCCTGCCAGACGTGGTTTGATCCCTGGGTCAGGGAGATTCCCCTGGAGGAGGAAATGGCAACCCAAGCCAGTATTTTGCCTGGAGAATCCAGTGGACACAGGAGCCTGGTGGGCTACAGTCCATGGGGTTGTGAAGAGTCGGATACGACTGAGCATGCAGGCAGAGAGATTATTCCTAGAGAGCAGAGGCTTCTTTGTGGGCCTTGCTCCACAATGGCCCTAAGGGCAGGCCACACCAGAATCAGACTTTTGCCATTAACTCCCAAAGACGCAAACTGTAAGCTTTCTGTGTTTGATCTAAGTGCAGTTTGCTCATGCCAACTGAAGCTGTGCTTGCTCTCCCTTTGTAAATTCTGTCTTTAAAAACTTGGTAGCACAGCCGGGATTCTTTGGACTAGCAATCCTGCGGGTTTGGAGCCATTGCCCTGCCCGACTCACCCTGGGCCCGCCCACCCCTGCCCACCTTGTCCCCGCCTCGCCCTGCCTGGTCGTGCCAGAGCTCCTACTTCCACTCCCGGTAGACAGACAGACAGATACACACACACACACACACACGATTATGTGAGGTATTGGAGGTGTCTGTGGTAATCATGATGCAATACGTAGGTATATCATGTTAACACACAGTAAGTCTTAAATTCAGAATGTTATAGTTCAATTATATCTCAATAAAGCTGGGGGTAAAAAGGAAGTCACTTCCTATGGGCAAGGCGGGAGCAAAGGCTGTTATGACTGAGTGCACATAGATGGTCATAGAGTTTTCAGAGCAGCCCTTACAGCGTTTATCAGACCCAAGCACCCAAGAAGTTGCCCGTTCATACATTCATCCATTCACTTGCTCACTGGCCTCTTCTTGGCTCATTCATTATTTCCCTATCACATTCATTCATTTACCCACACATGCATCCATTTGCTTATTAATTCATTTGCCATGTATGTGATACCTGCATGGAGGCACAGGTTTAGGGCTAGAGCAGAGACATGGGAAGGAGTAAAATCTGGTCCCTCTCCCAAGGAGAGCAGGGCCTCACTGGTGAGGCGCAACCACATGAGGGTAGATCGTTACAACCCAGGATTATCAGGATATATTCACTATCAACTGGAGAGGAGAGCCATTTCTTCATCCCCACCCTCTGCCCTCTGCTTTAGTCATGTCTGACTCTTCTCAACCCCATGGACTTCCCTGTCCAAGGGATTTCCCAGGCAAGAATACTGAAGTGGGTTGCCATTTCCTCCTCCAGGGGATCTTCCCCACGCAGGGATCGAACTGGCATCTCATATGCCTCTTGCATTGGCCAGTAGCGCCACCTGGGAAGCCTCTGCCTCCTATGGCTCAAAAAAATTAAGGGACATCACTAGATAAAATGACAAAAGACTGAGGTTCTGCCGTTCTAATAGGATCTAATAGATAGAGGGTTACTATCCTGCCACATGCCTATGTTGGAAACATGCACAGAGACTGGCATAACGCCGCAGGATCTAGCATAGTGCCTGGCTCGGAGGGAACGCCAGGGGAACATTTTTGTGCCTCTGTGGCAGAGAGTAATGTGGTGGGGAAGTGTAAGAGCCCTGGATTCTGACTGCCTGGGCTTGGGTCTCCACCACTTACTGGCCCGGGAGCTTTGGGTGACATATTTAGCCTCTTGGTCACTCACTTTCCTCATCTGTCAAATGGGAATAGTAAGAGTCCCCACCTCATGAGTCTGGTGTCAGGATTCTGTGAATCTTCAGCACAATGTCTGGCACAAAGCAAGCACTTAACACATGGTAGAAATTTTTTTTTTTTTTTGCCACTTTATGCGGCTCATGGCATTGTACTTCCCTGACAAGGCCTTCAGCAGTTAAAGTGTGGAGTCTTAACCACTGGACTGCCAGGAAATTCCAATAAATTATTATTTCTTAAATGAGTGAATTATTACAGCTTGTTGTATTAGGTTGAGCACTTACTGTCAGACATTGTGCTTTATAAACATTACCTTATTTAATCTAGTAGACAGTCCTTTAAAGCGTCTCTTTTACAAGTGAGAAAACAGGTTCTGAATGAGATGGGAGCATGATTCACTATCAGATACCTAATCATTATTGCTACCTTGCAGCCAATAAGATAATGAGAATATCCACTGTTACTAACATAGGAAGGTGTCTATTACATGCGGAAAAAAGCAAACTACAAAATAATGTTAACAGCATGATTCCATTTTGTTTATGGAAGAATATCACAAAAGTATTAAAAATGATGATCCCTGATTAGTGAGTGGGATTATGGGTGACTTTATTTTTAATCCTACTTTCATTTACTCTTGATCTTTACAAAACGTATTGGGTTATAGTTTATTTACAATGTTGTGTTAGTTTCAGGTATAACGGGGTGACTTTAATTTTCCTTTTTTCCCTTTTTGCTCTTTTCTGCTTTTCCTCCAGTGGGGCTATGAGCATGTATTATCTGTGTAAATAAAATCATGTTGTAAGGGTTTAAAATTTTTGCTGAAGAAGATCCCCCTATGGGATTTCCCTGGTGATCCAGTAGCTAAGACTCCATGCTCCTAATGCAGGAGGCCTGGGTTCCACCTTTGATCAGAGAACTAGATCCTGCATGCTGTACCTAAAGGATCGAAGATCTAGTGTGCTACAGCTGAGACCCACCGCTGCCAAGTAAACAAACAAACCTCAGCTCTAATACAAACTATAAAAAAAAAAAAAATCAAGTCCCCCAGTGTTCACCTCAACTTTCCTTTGCAGGCTGTTTAAAAGGGAGAAAACAGAAAACCAACAGTGCCCTCCCCGCTTTCAATTCCCAGCCCCTCTCTTTAGGGGGAGAAGTCAGTTTACTCTTTCGACAGGGACTGTGGGTAGAAAGGCAGAGTCGCACAATCCTCCATAACCCTGGAGGCGTGCGAGCCTGGGTCTGAATGCCAGCTTCACCACGTGCTAGCTGTGTGCCCTAGATGAGTTACTAAGTTCAGTGTCCTCCTTTAACAAGGAGGCAGCTGCCACCTTGTAGGACTGCTGTGAGGATTAAGACAGACAAGGCCTGAACCATTGGTAGGTATTACTATAAGAGTCGAGATAAAAATTACTCATTTTGGTCAGAATACAGTGCATGATCTCATCACACAGAACTGACAGAGGACAACTGCTGGGAGGGGCGGGGCAGGGGAGTGTCTTGGGTGAAAGTTCTCCACACAGGCCCCTCGCATTGGCTTCTACCTGCTGGAGCAGCTAAGGAACCAGCTTCTTAAGAAGGGATCAGGCTTGCCAGTGGCCTGCCATTTGTTTTGGGCAAGAACCAAAAGCAAGCTTGTGACGTTTAGCTGTAGAACCTAACTACACAGCTGCCACCTCTAAGCCCCATGGCTACAGCCTACTTCTCCCCAAGCTTCCCAGCACTACCCCGCCCCCAAGCAGCATGAGCTCTGCATGTGAGCTCACGTGAGCTCCTCACTGAAGCACCTCTGCAACTTCGCCTCTGCCGCAGCTGCAACACCTCCCCAGGAGAATCCATTTCTGCCGGAACCACCACAGCCCCCAACCCATCACCTAGCCCACCCTGGGTTTGTATCATAAGCCCTGATTGAGAAATCCTCTCCCATGAAAATACTATAGTCTGCACTTGGTTAGGTAACTGAAAGAACTGGTTCAGAAATCATAAAAATGACACCAGGCACTTCCCTGGCAGTCCAGTGGTGAAGACTGCATGCTTCCACTGCAGAGGGCAATGGGTTTAATCCCTGGTTGCGGAAATAAGATCTGGTATGTCAAGCAGCTTAAACACACACACACACACACACACACACACACACACACACACACACACACACACACATTACCTTAAAGGTTTTTCATCAACGTAAAACACATTGGCAGCCAAAACACAGTAGCAAGCTAAATGTCCATTGACAGAGGAGTGGAAAAAGATGTGATACATATATACAGTGGAATATTACTCAAAGAATGTAATGATGACATTTGCAGCAACATGTCCATGGATGAACCGGAGATTGTCATACTGAGTGAAGTCAGAGAACAAGAAATATATGATATCCCTTATATGCAGAACCTTAAAAAATGATACAAATGAACTTACTTACAAAACAGAAACAGACTCACAGATTTAGAGAATGAATTTATGGTTAGTAGGGGATAGTTTGGAGAAGGCACTGGTGACCCACTCCAGTACTCTTGCCTGGAAAATCCCATGGGCGGAGGAGCCTGGTGGGCTGCAGTCCATGGGGTCGCTAAGAGTCAGACACGACTGAGTGACTTCACTTTCACTTTTGTGCTTTGGGGAAGGAAATGGCAACCCACTCCAGTGTTCTTGCCTGGAGAATCCCAGGGATGGGGGAGCCTGGTGGGCTGCCGCCTACGGGGTCACACAGAGTCGGACACGACTGAAGAGACTTAGCAGCAGCAGCAGCAGCAGGGGAGAGTTAGGGTGTTTGGGATGACATGTACACACTGCTATATTTAAAATGGACACCCAACAAGGAATTGCTGTGTGGCACAGGGAACCCTGCTCAACACTGAGGCAGCCTGGACAGGAGGGGAGTTTGGGGGATAATGGACACGTATACGTACGGCAGAGTCGCTCGGCTGTGCACCTGAAACTGTCACGAGATTGTTAACAGGCCGTGTTAGTTGCTCAGTTGTGTCCGACTCGTCACAACTCCATGGACTGTAGCCTGAGAGGCTCCTTTGTCCTTGGGATTTCCCAGGCCAGAATACTGGAGTGGATTGCCATTCCCTTCTCCAGGGGATCTTCCTGACCCAGGGATCGAACCCAGGTCTCTTGCATTGCAGGCAGATTCTTAGCCGTCTGAGCCACCAGGAAAGCCCCAGTATAAAATAAAAAGCTAAAAATAACACAAAACATTGGGCCCATCTTTTGACTCTAAGCAAAGCTTTTCATTGAGCTTTGCATTTCCTCTGTTGGAGTTCTCCTTTACCCTCCTTTTGTAAACTATGTCCTTACAAAAACCCATCCCAGGGTTCCAGGTTTCATTTTCTTTCCCGTGGAATAAGAGTTTATATATTTTCAATGTGGATGCAGAATACTCAAGGACTGTCCTCCCCCAGCCCTTTTCAGTCACCTTCACATTGAATTTGGTGGGGTTTTTTGAGGGGCGGGTAGAGGGTAGTTGCATGACCCCCGCAGTAGGAGCATGGAGTCCTAACCACTTGACTGCCAGGGTATTCCCTGAGTTCAGTAGCATTTAGAGGAGGGGTGGCAACTCACCTTTACCAGGTCTCTCCAAAGTATTCAACTTAGTTTTCCTAGATCCTTTCATTTTTTGATCGTATTTCACTGGCTAACTAAGTCACATCACTACACCACAAAGCCCAGCTGGCACAAACAGGTTTGGGAACACATCTCTGCCTGTGTGTCCACTTAGTCGTGTCTGACTCTTTGCAGCCATGGACTATAGCCCGCCAGGCTCCTCTGTCTGTGGAATTTTTCAGGCAAGAATACTGGAGTGAGTTGCCATTTCCTACTCCAGGGGATCTTCTTGACCCAGGGATCGAACCTGCATCTCTCAAGACCCCTGCACTGGCAGGCGGATTCTTTACCACTAGTTCCATCTGGGAAGCCCACACCTCTGACTACCAGTGGGCGTAGACTCCTGGTCACTAGCTTTGAGTGTCACGATAACTCAAATGTCACACAGAGTGTTAAAGAGAGAATAGAGAGGGTCAGTGAAGAGTCTCTTGCAGACTGGTGCGCTCTCACACTCATCTCTGATATGTTCATCCACGTCCGTGCAGAGAAGGCTTTGAAGCACTGGGCAGCGGAAGTCCGTGCAAGTCCCTTTCTTACAGCTGGTGAGGGGTCTCCCTTACTTGATCTGGGAATACCTACGTGGAACAAGTACTGTTTTTGAAAATTTACCATGTACCACTCCCTGCATACATGAGCTTGTTTTCATCCAGTATAATTTATTTGCACAAACTATAGATTTAATTTCTGCAATAGTGCCTTGAGGTTAAGGACCTGAACTGAGGCTATGCAACTGGAAAGTAAGTAGATCAGGTTAACATAGCGTAGTAAGTCAAGCTCAAATACCTCAACAAAATAAACTTTTCAAAAAAAGAAGAGGAAAGAAAGTAGCCGATTGCAAAACATCCTGTAGGGATTCAATAAAGGAAGACTGAATCCAAGGGTTCCTGACTTTCTGATCATGCTCACAGATATTCCCCATATTTCCCAGCTTCTTTCCTCTAGAATGAAATTCCATTCTGACTACGATCCCAGGCTCCAGGCTACCCAACCGTAAGCAAAAGTAACACACAGCAATATTTCTGAAAATCAGCCTTTTAATCTATTTGAACCCAATGAGTGGGGAAAGAACTAAAACATTTTTTTCCCTTGAGATTTTCCTTATGAGTCAGAGGTGTCTCTTCCATAGGAAATTGACATCCCCCATGTTCTCAAAGATTTTTTTTTTAAGCATCAATGTGGGATTTCAATTCATGTGCATGCCACACACTTCCCCACCCTGCCCTGCCCACTATGTACAGGCACACATATTCACACACCCAAGGGACTCCTTTTGTAACGGGGAAGAGAATGTGGAAAAAAAAAAAAATCCATCTGAGTGGCCATAGATACCAGAAATAACCAAATACAGTTTACACTTACATCCATCAACTCAAATGCAAAGGGAAGCTTCTCTAATTGGAATCTAGAGCCAAAAATCACAAAGGCAGAGACTTGAACCATCCATAGAGATAATTTTAAAATGCCTTCTACTGGACACTCCCCTTAATTACAAAAGTATGCAAACAATCTTGATATAAATGGAAAATAGTGGGCGGCTCTCTCGCTGGGACAGAGGGGCATACCTAAAATTCCCTGGGTGGAATTCGTGCCTGGACCACGGCCCCTCCCTTCCAGGACTAAAGGGGAAGAAGGGGGAGCAGTGGGGTGGGGACCCACCCGGGAGCCAGTGAGGAAACAGTGGAGCCAGCCCAGGAACCAGGACTGAGCTGCTGTGTGGCCAGCTAACGGGGAGCTCGGTGGGGCAGGTGGGCCACAGCTGGGTTCAGAGAGGTCCAAGCGCTGTGCACCCTTGGGAGCCCAAGGTGGACGTGCTAAGATGGGAGACGGGCTGGTCCACTTGGCTTCTCCCACCTAAGGCTTTGGGACCGCTGGCAGCCATCTGGGAAAGGCCAAGACATGATTACTTTAGGGTCGCGGAAAATGATGCTTCCCATCTGGACATCGATGAACAAACCATGTCTAGTCCTCAAAGGATGACTTCCCAGTCACAGCCTGCCCCTCCACTAAGCCATGCTGGGGCCACACAGCCCGGGGGCTGAGGCACATTGGCAGGGGGTGCAGAGGAACGAGATGAAGAGAGGAAGGGAAAGTCGCCAAGCGCCCAGTGACCAGTGGGCAGACCTGAGTCTGCGCAGGCTGCTGCCCTGCCACTGGGCATCTGCTTCTGGGTAGGAAAAGAAAGGCCTGGGAGAGTGGGCCTTGAGGCCTGGGCTCTAGGTCAGGCAGGAAGGGATGGAGCAGAGGCGAGGGCTCCATCTACGGTGCCACATTTCAGGGGCCTGCCTGGGAAGTACCGTACTTTGTTGAAGGAGCCAGGTGGGAGGCGTTGGTCCAGAACCTGGAGCCCAGGTCTACAGGCTGCCTGCCCAGGACAGAACCCAAGTGGCCAGTGGGACCAAACGGTGGGGGGTGCGAGATTGTCAAAGCCTGGCTGCGAGCTGATTGGCATGGGTTCTGGGCTTCCCCCCAACGGGGAGGGGACTGTAGCTCTCCCAGGAGTACGTCTCCGAGCTGTCTGGCCTTGTCTCTGGTCTTGGGGCTCCTCAGGGAAAGAAAGGGGTGCCCCAACTTCAGGCAGTGTAATTTATCTAAAATTAAACTTGGGGAAAAGAGGTAGCGTCGAACCCAGGAGCCACCCTCTCCCTCCCCTCACCCCCACTTTGGGACACAGCCAGGTCTTGGGCCAGACAGAGGGCAGGAGGAGACGGGGTGCTCGGGGCAGGGCTGGTGGTCTCCCGGGTCCTTGGCCGTGGGGCCGGGCAGGTCATCAATGCATCTTGCCCAGCTGGATCTTCTTCCAGGCCTCCGAGGCTGTAAAGATACACGAGTCCAGAATGCCGGCCACAGTGAAGGTCCCACCAATGATGGCACAGATCTGAAAGTGGAGGGAATGGTCAGAGGTCAGTGGAGAAGGGAGCAATGGCCAGACCTCCCTAAATCACGAGATGATGAGCTCAGCAAGAAACACTGACCCGTTATGCCCGCCCCATGGTAACCAGGGGGATGTGGAACATACCCAGGGCTCAAATAAAAACAATAATAAAAATAATCATTGGACGTCCCTGGTGGTCCAGTGGTTAAGAATCTGCCTTCCTTGCAATGCAGGGCTTCGATCCCTGGTCAGGGAACTAGATCCCGTACGCGGCAACTAAAACCCAGAGCAGCCAAATAAATAGTTTAAAAAAAACTCTGCAGCTCTAAGGGGATGGTCATGAATGTCACCTGTGTGTCTGTCCTTCCTCAGTCCACATAGTAAGATAGGAGCTGCAGCAAAGCAGACAGCAGTCACACCCCTTCTGTGCCAGGCCGGGAGTGCTGATGCGCCCACCTCACTGAACCCCCAGGCCAGCTCCAGAGGGAGGCACTACTCTCACAGCCCCAGTGCGGCTGCGGAGACGCGGCGCAGGGCCACTCAGTCACTCGCCCAATGCCACAGCATTTAGTGGCTGCAAAGTGAAAGTCACGGCCTTAGTCGCCCGGTCGCGTCCAGCCCCTTTTGTGACCCCGTGGACTGTAGCCCGCCAGGCTCCACTGTCCATGGGATTCTGCAAGAATACTGGAGTGGGTTGCCATGCCCTCCTCCAGGGGATCTCCCCGACCCAGGGCTCGAACCCCGGTCTCCTGCATGGCAGGCAGATTCTTTACCATCTGAGTCAACCTGGAGCTCAAAACTCTCAACATGGCCCTCGGCTGCTTCCCAGGTGTGAACAGCCCACCTCACAGAATTACTCGCTTTGCTTTGAATTTGACATGTGACGCATCAACATAATGTTACTTTCTCCTCAAAATGTTCTGGCTTACCTATGAATGCTTTCCGGGGCTATCAAAGATACCAGAGTGCCTAAAAGGTTTGTAAGGAAACTTTACGTGTACTTTTCCCCTAAAGACATATTTAAATCATTCATAAAAACCAGTGTTACCCACCACGCCGTATGCCCTGGAGGGAGGCACCTCTTCTCTCGTGTACCCATGGGGTCCAGAGAGGGAAAGAGTTTGTCCAAGGTCACACAGCAACAGTATGGCAGAGCCGAGTCTGTCTGCCTCCCGAGCTTTCACTTCTTCCCCCATGCCACATTTAAGCAGGGAAATGACCACGGGGCTCAGAAGAAGCCACGCTGGGCCGCCCTGCAGGCCCCTGCCGCTGAGCACTGGAGGATTCTGGGAGACAGCAGCGCCTCCCTGGGTCCTCGGTGCCACATGGAGGAGGCCAGCAGACACAGTGGAGGCAAGAGGGAAGGGTGCATCGCACCAGCATTTATTTTTGAAATTATATTTCCACCAGATGAGCTAAGCGGAGGCCTGTGAGGCCCAGACAGACAGAGCAGGTCTGTATGGATGAGCTGTAAGTAAGCAGCTGGCATTCCAGTAATAACAGCCCCAGAAACCGGAGCAGCCCCCCAGGGAGAGAGGAGGATGGG